>JABEEJ010000273.1:0-38016 GCA_013363135.1 Fusarium brevicatenulatum
AGGAGATGTGTATAAAGACAGGGTTACAATTTCCCTGTCTAAAAAAAAAAAAAAAAAAGAAGCATTAACCATCCTCCAAACAGCAAAAGTCCTAGACATTCTGACGTAGTAGATGCTCAAGCCGATCTTCTCCATCTATGATATTCCGATAAGTCTCACCACAATTTAGGCTATCGCAGTTGGTTTGAGCTTCTTTCCCCCAAGTTTAGCTGTCTGGTGGGAGTTAGCGTCAGTCAATCAACATATTTATGAAATGAGACACGTACAACTAGTGGACAAGCGCACACAAAACTGAGGGCAGCGGCCGCCATGAAAAAGGCCCAGATGCTCTTCATAGCACTTGCAATCTCTGGTATAACAACAGCCTTTTCGTCTTCAGAAAGAGCTTTGAACGCAGCGCTGCTCGTGCCCGCAATCAAGTTGCCAATCTCAGTTTCAGAGACGCTTGGCAGAGCGTTGCCTACTTTGTCAACGGCGACGTTGTGGAACAGGCTGCCACTGATGGCAAGAAAGAGCACCATTCCGAGATCCTGGGCTAGAGTCAAGGTTAGCTGGAAATAACTTTGAATGGTTTGCCATGGGGTTACTTGCAAATCGTCATGGCACCAACTGCGTTGGCAATTTCGTGGGTTGGGACCAGTGACTGCATGATGGCGAACCCAGCGACGATGTAGCATCCCGCTCCGGCTCCAACAAGTATGTTGTAGCCATATACATTGCCGTTAGATGTTGTGTCATCAATGGTATCTGGAGCATGTTAGAACAGGCTCCTAGAATAATTAGCCACTTACACATTAGAGCACTACCAATGAGTGCGAGAGCACTACCTCCGATGTACCAAAAAGAGATCAGTCCGTACTTTGGCATCAGGAAGCCATTTAACATCGAGACAGCAACCATAAACATGATCAAAGGCAGTAAACGAACTCCAGCCTCGAGTGCTCCATCACCCTGAAGATATTAGTAACAAATATTTCATGACACAGTCAGAGCCCTTACCTTGATGAACTGAAAATACAATGGGACGAAGTAAGTCATGGCCTGGATATGGTTAGTCAAAGTATTCCTTTTGATTCTTTGTAACTTACTAAGATGATGCCAGAAGATAAAAAGACTTGGAGCTGCATGTTGATAAGAATCCACTTCTTGAAGAAGTGCAAGGGATACAAGCGGTTTTCCTTAGAGACCAGAGGATGTATTTTAAGTAAGACAATGAAAGCCACCAGGAGAGCACCGGTAACAGCCCAAAGCGCAATTATTGTGCCCGAGTCAAATGAATAGACGACACCGCCGAAGGTCAGGGCAACGGTCAGGCAAGCAGATCCCGCCAGGAAGATAACTGCGTTGATCCAATCCACAAGGCGGAGCTTCTCTGCCAGGGTTTTGGTAGGGTTGGGATCAGTACTGGGGAATAGCAGGAAGTATGCAGGAGTAAAAACAGCACCGATGGGAAGATTGATGTAAAATCCCTGAGTGACAAGTCAGTTAGGGTCGAGCGAGAGAAAGGAGGAAAGATACATACCCATCTCCAAGTCGCGCTGCTTGTTGCGAATGCTCCACCAACCTAACGATAATGGTCAATCCAGAGCCAATATAGCGATGGGAGAGGAAGCTTACAACAGGGCCAAGAACACTGCCAATGCCCCAGACAACGGTACTTCCAGCAAGATATGCTGGCTTCTCTTGCTCATTGGTAAGGACAGAGACATATGTCAAGGTGCCAGAGTACATTCCAGAACCACCGATGCCAGCGATGACACGACCAATGATGAGCGCCTGGATGTTCGGTGCAGCACCACATACAGCACTCCCAGCTTCAAAAAGGAAGATGTTGAAGATGTAGACCCATTTGATGTTAAAGACGCCATACACTTTGCCCCAGAGCAAAATGAACATGGTGCCGAGAGCGAAGCCGGTACCGATCCATGTCATGAGCTCGAGATGACCGAAGTTGTTGATGATACTGGGCTGGATGTTTGCAACGATGGTATTGTCGATAGCAAAGAGGAGCGTTGTAGACAGCATCGCTGCATAGGCAACGGCCCACTAAACGAAGTCATCCAATGTTAGCAAAATATCTGAAAAGGCCAAGAGTTTCGGAAGCACTCACTCTCCATCCCTGAATACTACGCTGTCCGGTCTCAGGGAGAGAGGCGTCGCTACTACCAGCAAGGTCGCCGGGAGCATGCGGGCTTCTGGGTGCTGCATCTGCAGGCTTCTCCGTACTTTGATCACTCATGGTTGTGTGGATTCAGGTGGGATCTTGGTACTTTATCTGTGAAGGATTATAAGGTAACTCTTCGTTTTCTGCACGAAAGAAGAGCATTTTTGTCAAGTAGGAGACTTGCAGCAATATTATACAATAGCAGGGACGGACACGGGGCGGACGCGGATATAGTGGGGCCATCTTGACCGAGAATTCAAGGCCTGCGATTGGCAGATGAGGATCCCACTCTCTACGCTAGTCCGTCCAACACCGAGGACGGCTACTGATTGGCTTGACTCGACTGTTACTTCTCGCAGGTCTTTAGCAAGAGATGGCAGTGTCTTACAACTTACGAAACAATAGATCAATGGTACAAGATTAAGAAGTCCTGAGCCAAGTCATGGGAGACTAAGGAGCATCATTCACGAGGCCCCCCGCTCCATGATATTCTAGGGTAGCTAACTATTCAGGCCGCTTAAAGCCAAAGAAAACGAGTGTCTTTTGTCTTAATAAACTCCCTAAGATGGCAATTTTGGTATTGAAATAAGGTAAGTCGCGTGATCCCAGTATTTACCGTTACTCTAGTGTTGTGACTTAAACGCCTCCTCGGTATCGACTGAACGGTAAGGTAAGATCGTTATAACCGGCGGTATTAACATAGCAAAGAGCGAACACCGCAACCTCACTTCCTCCAGTACATCCCATAAACGCTCCAAGATTAGATTCTGCGGGAATTTGGCCATGGGTACAGTCGAAGGTTACATAATAAGCACAGAACCACGCCTGACCTCACGCTGAGCTACCGCCCAGCGAGCAATGAACCTCCTCACGCACTACATGCAGATATCATAGACTCCTGCCTTCAGCTCGTGATCGTCACCATTAAGCCAGTCACGCCAATGCCGCAGTAGTCCATCACCCCCAAAACCCCATTAGGTACAGTAGGCTTTAAGATAGTATCTATTGACGGCTGATTTGACGGCCCAGTCCAATGGAAAGTTGTTGCGCTAATTGGCATTATCACCGACATTCAATTTATATATATGTCGAAAGTCCACAAATGCCAACAGCATGCGCAACGCAAATAGCCATAGAAAAGCTTATATAACAGCAGTGTCTTCGTTTCCGGCGATAAAAGGGACCATGGAAATAAATACAGCACTAGGAAAGACATTCCAGATTCCCAGTCCATTGGCTCGGAAGACCTGGGCTAATCAAATCTGTGTGGCTGGCGCCAGTCCAATAGAGGAGCTTGGCATCCACAAGCGTCACACTTTGCTTGACTTTTCTTGACTCGCGCGATCGACAGGTAGCGTGAGTCTGTGGCATTCTTCCGAGCGATCAGTGGACGGCCGGGCATAAGGAGGTCGCATCACCGCAACTGAGGCTGTGCTTTGACTTTACTGGTGCCTGAATTTCGCCCGTTGATGCATCATAGATATGTCCTTCATTTCGGCATTTGATACGGCTCAATACTCCTTGCTCCCTCTCAGTGACCAGCCGAAGCATGCTTGCTATCTGCAATCCAGGGTGCACAAGTAGACAAGTGACATATTGCTCAAACAAAGAAATCCATTGTCTTGGATGGTGTCTACGCTTTGACACTCGGTGCTTGGCGTAATCTTCGCCCGCGGTTATAGTGGGGAATATTGTCTCGAATGCGGCTTGGGCATTCCATGATTGGGGCCGGGTAACTCTACTCCTGCTTATGGTGGCGTACGCCATGATGTGCTAGCTTTTAGCACCGATGTTAGGTTCTGATAAGCATCACTGTGTGCCCCTCGCTGGCTTCCTGGAAACCTCTTCCTGTTTTCTTTGAATCTCTAATGCGTGATGTGACCGTACTTTCTGCATAGCTTCTTTCTCAAGCGACCGATTCCCGTGTACGGGATATCGCCAGTATGATATCCAGTAGGGCTGTCATGGTACGTGTTTACTTTCTGGTTTTACGATTGAGAAATGCTGAACCTTCAGGGCTTCGAGTGGTCCTTCATGGCCCTCGCCTACATAACAGTCGCCTGTCGCATTTATGTCCGCGTGGTCATGAGAAAGGCACGATTGTTTTCAGCCGACTATTGGCTCATCGCTGGTTTGTTGTGCTGCCAGGGTCTGCTCATCTGCGACACGATTACCTACTCCATGGATGCGATGGATAATTTCACAATAGATAATGTCGCTATCAGAAAGGTGAGCATTTAATACCAAAAAACCGTGGATGTTCTTTCTCGTTTGTCAGGGTCTTGTATACTTATCCTCTCTTCTTTTTAGATTCGGTTCGCCACAAATCATTTTTTCGACACAGGCATATACTTTCCGAAATTCAGCATCATCGCCTTCTATTTCAACCTCGTTCCAATCACACAGCCAAAAATGCGCATTGCACTCTATTGTCTAGCCGGCGTCACGGCATCCTTCGCGGTCATTACATTCTTCTGTGATTGGTTTTGGTGCGGGCCTGATCCTTCGGTCAACTGGTCAGTGAAAATCTTGGAAAGCTTCAGGGCACCGCTGACGGGATATGCAGGGCAAAAGGAGAGCAAGAATGTACATCCTTCACATCCATGACTCTTATGCGGCTTCTGTGGTCTATGAACTTCGTGTCTGAGGTCCTGAGTAAGTCGCGATTTGTGTGACCCGCTGAGCTTTCTACTCCGATTTCTGACCCGCACTTAGATGTTGCATACCCAATTCCCTTGCTAGCAACCCTGAAGATGACCTCAGCACGTAAAAAGATTGGGCTAGCTGTTGTTTTTAGCCTGGGTGTTATTACTATCGCCGTTAGCGTTGGAAGATTTATAACCATGGTCTATGTTGATAATGCCATTTCTATATGTAAGTCATCTTAACTTCATCTCGGATCTAGCTCTGACCTATCCTTAGACATCTGGGCAACTGCCGAGATCTGTATCTCTGTCGTAGTCGTCGCTCTTACGGCGGTCCGGCCTCTCCTTCGAAAACTCACCAACCCAAAGTCTACGACCTTATTGACGAGTGAAGACCGATCTGGCAAGCAAGCGATACCTTCAAATCGTTCCCGTAAACCGGGGACTTTTACTGGCGGATCGGAGGCCTACTGGCAGGGTACAGGAAAGAGCCATCCTCGGCATGCTGTGGCCATGGGCCCAGAAAGTCTAGCTGGCAGTGAGACGGAACTAAACAACATGGATGGGATGGCGCTCACGCATGATGTTACGGTCTCAAGAGAACCCAGCATTCACAGTATACCATGCCAGGATGTATATATAATGAGGAACTAAAGTCATCTCTGTCATAGAATTATAGAATTATAGAAGTAACAAACATCTGACATAAGATAGCAGGTCGTTGTCGTTCATCCCTTCCACAACACCAGCCCCAACAACGCCACGTACAACCAACGCACGTCAAAACACCAACGCGCGGGACATTGTCAAAGGACGCTGCAACTGTCTATTCGAATGTGTGTTCATATTATTCCTCAACATTCTGCCTGGACTCTCACGATCAATGATATGACATGATTTACAGACATGGCCCGTTGAACGTTAAGCAACAATATGTGGCCAAAAGAAACTCAAAGTGAGATAGTTGTATTTGACTATAAGCCTGGGTGTAGTAGACGATGATTGAGTATTATAGCCCTGCTGTGTTCTATCCAGTGGCTGCGACCTGTCATCCAGACCTCGGCGTCAGTGAAACAGAACTCAGGAAGCACAGCGAATAGAGTCAAGTAACCATGAGCTAAAACTGTTGCCACTATTCCAACATTCCGCTTGCTCAATGGTGACTGCCTCTGTATCAACCGACTTGACCCATTTCATAGACCCAAACAAAGATAAGCTCTGTGACAACAAGTCTCAGTCCCAGTATTCCCCTGCAAGTCAATCGCGCTATAAATCTTCCGACTGGGGTATAAGGCGGCTAAATGTTCTCCCAGGGCCGAGCCTTGTGAGCACCTTGTGACAGAATGATCTCACCAACACTTACCACTTAACCCTTAGCAAAAGCACTCACTCAAGCCAAACTAATGCAGTTCTAATGTCTCAGTGCGTACTTATTGCTTATGTTTATTTTTAATGGAGCCATTGTTAGCTTCCGACGTTAGACACTGGAGACAGTTTGATCTCTCTCGATATACCTCCGACCATTACCATGGACCCCCTCAGCGCATTGGCCATCGCGGCCGCCGTTGTTCAGTTCGCCGAGTTTGGGGGCAAAATGCTAAAGAGAACTTGGGATAAGTACCTGATTGTCTACAAAGGCCCAGATGCCGCCTATCAAGTTGCTCAGGAGAGTTCCGATCTAACTGCGCTCACAAAAGAACTCTCCGAGTTGGCGAAAGCAGTTCAGGTTAATGCAGACGAAGTTGTAGCTGAGGGTTCTGTAGCGGAATCCCAGTTACTCAAGCTTTGTATGGAGTGCGACAGTATTGAGGCTGAGTTTAAAACGGTTTTAAACAGGATCGACAACCGTAAAAGGCGAACTATCAGCAAAGATGATGAGCGAGCCAAGAATAAGATTCCTCGGCTTGCCCTGGCAGGTATTTGGGATAGGCGCAAAATTGATGATATGGAAAGTCGCCTGGAGGCGCTTCAAAAGAAGATTATGAATTGCATCATATTCTGTCTCTGGTGAATATGAGCACACAGCGGACAACGATCAAATCTTTGCTAACTTACACAGGGCCGACTCAAAGAAAACAGCGAAGTGGGAATTGCATTTCACAAAATCATTGGATACTATCCTCGGAATCCTGGCAAGAGTTGAGAAATCAACATCAGATCAGGCTGATGTTATGAAGGGTGGCAAGCTTTCTGAACCTTTGACTCCAGAGCTGGATGGCATTTGTCAGGCCTTGACCTCCGAAGATGCCAACTCGAAATTTCTTGCCAGTGGAGTCAACGGGAAAGTGAGAGAAGTGATTTCCGATTTGATAAAGGTTCGCCAGTCTATCTCCCTTCAAAGGGTAGGCCAGGAGATCACCGGAGCTTTGACAAGTAGTGATTCCGCCGACGCAAAGACCATCCGGGCTGAGTTAGTGCGGTTGCTCTGGGACAAGAGATGGACCTTGGATAGCTCAATGGCCATATTTGAAGCGGACCAAGCCCACGGTAAACCAGAACTTACAGACGTCGGAAGGGATATATCCCATGGGCTCTTCTTTGACTCCATGTATGATCGCGAAGATGCAGTGGCAAACAATTTCGAGGCTACGTACGAATGGATCTTCCAGCGGGAACCTAAGAAATTAGATGGCAAGGTTCTCTGGTATAGCTTTCCAGATTGGCTTGCTGAAGAATCAAAGACACCTTATTGGATTACTGGCAAGCCTGGATCGGGAAAGTCTACCATCATGAAGCTGATTGCTCGCCCTGATAGGCTCAGAACCCTCCTCCAGCCTTGGGCAAAGTCATTGCCAGTTGTCATCACCAATTATTACGCCTGGAACTCGGGCTTAAACATGCAAAAGGCCTGGGAAGGTCTCAAGAAGACTGTTTTGCATCAAGTCCTCAATCAACGCCCGAGCTCCGTGCCAATAATTGCACCAAGACGTTGGGCTTTGTTCCAGGCATTTCGAGGAATGGCAGACTTCCCCGATTGGGAAGAATGGGAGATCAATGAATCCTTCCAGGCCCTCATGAATGAATGTGGAAATTCAATGGCGATGGCTCTTTTTGTTGATGGCCTCGATGAGTTTGAGATACCCCCAGCCACGGTTGTTTCACACATACGCTCCATGGCTAACGACGCTGCTCAAGGCATTAAGATCTGTGTTGCAAGCCGGCCGTGGACAGAATTTGAAGACGCTTTCAACGATGGCCCCATGCTTCAGATGCATCTTCTAACGGAGGATGACATGATGACATTCGTAAAGAAGAGTTTCCAAGAGAACAGAGGATATATCGAGCTGAAGAATGTTTACCCCGGTCAAGTTGCCAAACTCACTGACGATGTAGTGCAAAAGGCAGACGGGGTATTCCTATGGGTTTCTTTCGTGGTAATGGAACTCACCGATCTCTTCACGGCAGGCGACAGTATGGCCCAGCTCCAAGAAACACTGGAGAAGTTGCCAACAAATCTGTCTTCGCTCTTTGATGCTATATGGGCCCGAATACCCCACCGTCACCTACCTGATGCCTGTGCCATGATTCGATTGGCAAGGAGCGCATATGGACCCTTACCGTGGCTTTTGATGTGGCTCGCTGATGAGTCTCGATCTACAGAGGTCGACCCAAGTGCCATGTCTGCAGAAGTGAAATACCATGCCAAGAGAGGACTCAAGCGCAGGCTTGCCACGCGTACCCGAGGCATATTGGAACTCAGCGGGGCTGCCCAAGAAGTCGTTAACTTTGCCCATCGGACGACGAGAGACTGGGTAAAGCAAGCGCACATATGGGAGGAGTTGTGTGCTTCGTGCCAAAGCAATTTCGATCCACATCTAGTCTTGCTGCAAGCCGAAACCCTCTTGATGTTTGACAGTGAAACCACTTCGGACTATGCACCAAGTCACTTCTGGCTAGCTATAATGAGAGCCTTATGGTACGCTAGCCAAGTCTCGGACGATAGCTCACAAGACAAGTTGGGAGCTCTGATTCAAACACTAGATACATTGGATAGGGCTGCTTCGGAGGCTTTTTGGAGGGCTCAAGACGCCTGGCCGACAGTCTACCGACTTCAGAGTCCAGGGATGCACTGGTCATCAGTTCAAGACGTGTTTGACCACAGACGAGGACTCCCCAATACATTCCTGGGCCTGGCGGCTCAATTCTCCATTCTCCCCTACTTAGAGTCCAGACTACACACGCGGAGGAGTTTCCTCCAACAATGGAATCCCAAGGACGGGATAGGTCTCCTAGAAAATGCAGTTTTTGGTTACAAGTACTACATGGCCGAGAACTTCGACCCCCCTAATGGATTACCAACCATCAGTCGCAATCAAAGGCTGGCTGCAGTTCAGCTCCTGCTGGATCGTGGTTTCCGACAAACGAAAGGACATTCTAGGCACCACCAAGTTTCCATTCGCGATGAACTAAGGTGCCTGGCAGGTGGGCAAGGTCAAGATACAACCTATTACTTGGAGGTGATCAGGTGCCTAGACTATGCAAGCCTGTTGCAGTCAACTTTTCGTCGTTTCAAATCGGTCCTTCATAAATAAATGTTGAACTTCTATTAATATCACGAGATCAAATGGCTTGCGTTTACAGTCGTAGCCATAAAAAAAGCCTAGCCATGGTATCTCAATCAATTTGATGCTACGTCTGCTCCAAAATGGTGTATAAATAATATTACGAAGAGTCTGAGAACATCTCCGTTCTTCATAGCGTAAGTGAGTTGAAACTATTCTTTTCCTCCCATTCCTGAAGCCTCTTCTCAACGTGCGCGACGCTACGATGCCAATATCCGCCGGACTCCTCAATGTGGTCCAGAGCAGCAAATAGTAACCTCGACGACGCCACAGCGCCGTTGATTCCTTCCCGTTTACCGTCGTTCACTAACTCACGATGCAATGCTTTCAAGGCCATAGTAAGCGGCCACGCGATGAAAATGGCTTGCAGCATAATAATGTCGCTTTCGGTCTTCCCAGGCGAGGGAAGATTGAGGCGCACTGCAGTCGATATCTGAAAAGCAGCTGCTGTGGCACGTCTTTGACTCTCAGCCGTCATCAGCCGTGGTAGACCTTGCTCTTCGCTACGAGCAATAGCTGACTCATGGGAGAAGATCTCAGTTGCGCGGAGGTTCAGATATAGGCTGAAGGCAACGGGGTCCTCTCGGATAGATGTAGCGTTGAGGTGGCGTTTCAGCATTCCGAAGAGGACGTCTGTCTTCTTCACAAGATCGCAGTAGCCATCCCAGAAGCTCTGCGAAGTCCGCTTTTGTCCATGTTCAAAACAGCGCAGGGCCAGCTCTACCATCAGGACGCATCCTGCATAGGATGAGATCTCGGTGCTGGGCTCAAGATCTATATCTGAGAGATAGGGCATCTTGAGCGGGACTAGATCTGATCTCAGAAGACCAGGTGATGGGAGGTTGATGTACAGTTTCTGGATGGTTTGAGATTAGCGCCGAGGTACTCCAAGACAGTTGATCAGGGTTATCTCACCTTTATATCGCTGAGCATGCATTGCCATCCAGTACGTGTCTTGACGTAACTGAGCAATATGTACAAAGCCCAGAAGGTCCTTCTTCGTTCCTCCAGAAGAACCTGATCAGTGGTTTCAGGCAGATTCAGTCCAGAGCCATCATGACTTGGAGAATCCTGAAGTCCATCGTCTTCATTTCGCTTATCCATGTAGGGCAGTCCAAGCAGCCTGGATAACATCACAGCACGTCCCAGGGTCATCCAGCTCCTCTCGAGCTTCCCAGCCATAGCCTCATATCTTCCGATGAAGAGTAGGGCCTGCAACAAATTAAGCTCGTTCAACTGGCCATCTCGTTCGCACTTCTCTGCATAGTTTCTTGCTAGTACATAGCAGGCAGATTCTTTGCTTTGGGAAGTGGAAGAATGAGCGCATCCAGCGAGTGCAACAGCGTAAATGAGAGCGCTCATCGCAAGACCGCCTCCCATCGATTCTGCCGCAAAGCGATCTTGGTTCAAGAAGGGAAAGGAGAAGTAAATGGACTCAAAGTAGTACTTATGTAATGAGTTTAGTTCTGCGTGCGAGATTTCCTCTTCGGTGCCGCTGTGAGCCAGTGATGGCGGCGATAGGCGAGTGAGGAGTATGTTATCCAGCGGTTCCAGGGCTGTTAACTGATTACACCAATCGAAAGCCATATTGGAGTCAGCTCCTGGGTTAAAGAGATCAATATCTAGCATGGGTGAGCTATTAGTCGGCAGATCGATAGCCGTACCCATGTTCTGTTGGCTATCTAGCTCCAAGGGGTTGCGGCCAGTGGACGGACCTACAGATCCGGGGACACTGGTTACACGTGATGATGCTGTAGTCGCAAGATGGTACTGGGTGCTGGTGTCTGGCGTGATAGAGCCCAGACCGTCTGGCCAACGTGGTGGCAAAACGGGTGCAGTAGTGGTCGACGGTGGCTGTAAATGTGAGGTCATGGAACCTGTCCTCGGCCACGGGGTCTCAAGAGCGAGCTGGGCTTCGGTCTTGGCCAATCGCTCCTGGAGCTCCTGCAGCTGTTCATCGCGAGTACGACGCTGAGAAATCGGGCTGTACCCGCAAGGTTGATTGAGCCGGTCGCATCGTCTTTGCGGGACATAGGCCAAAGCGTCAGCTCTATATTTTGATCTTACTTACAGTTTCCCTGGTTCCAGTGGAAAAGATACGGTGATAGACTGCACTGGATTGCATTTGCCTGGGATGGGATGGGATGGAACATACCTGCACTTTGGCAAAGCCCTATCACACCGAACCTTTCGCTCTCTGCTTCGTCGAATCGAGTCGTCAGTTCAGGTGCCCAAAATGGCACACAGTGCATATGGATGCGGGGATGGGCTTGTCTTGACTTGACTTACCTGCAAATCTCGCATGCGTGACGGGCCGTAAAGGGAGAACCGCCAGACGAGGATGGCCTGATCATCGCATATGAACTCGACGGACGTAGACAAACAGGGTCGATGCGCGCATCCGAATCAACCTGGCCTAGTAGTGAGTAAGAATATAAGATGAGTCTTTTGACATTGGTGAGGGGGAGAGCAACACAAATCAGATTGCGATATGCAACAAACAAACGGCGACCAACATGAAGATGCAAAGAGCAAGTAGCGGACCTGGACTCCCTTATCGATACCTACTGCAGGGGCCGTGCGCGCCGTCCGTCTTGGCTTTACGCTTCATTCAAGCATAACAAAACTCCGTTGATAAGCGACATACAGCTAAAAATAGATCGAGATGTAAGCTGAGCCAAGCCGGTCAAATATCTCCTAGAACTTTGCCATATAGCCTCGAGATGTGAGGATGAAATAATGGCATCAGTCGAACATTCTCCTACTCAAAGGTAGCCTCACTGCCTCGCAGAATTTCGACTGCAATACATAACCCAATCACCTCCAGTAGAAGATCAAAATGAAGGCTTGGCTGCAGACTTCTTCTATTGAGATAACACACCTGCGAAGTCCTACTTTATAAGTGATAAACTTCATCTATCATGCATCCCCCAAAGTTGCTCTATGAGGAGAGAAGAGCCAAGCCTTTCTCGAGAAGTATTCAAGCCTCACGCAAAAAATTGCTCAGTTGAACGAAAAATAACCATTGACCTGATAAAGCTGACCGTTGGCCTCCCACGATCCACTCAACTGCTTCGAGCCACCCTTGGGGCACTGGTTGATGATGTCCCTAGAAAGATTAGACAAGTCAGATGTAAATATCGGATCACATACTCTGTCGCGTCCTGTCACAACACCATTAGCATAGTCTATCAGGCAAGGTTAAAATACGTACCCAGCAGTCCTTGAATCCTTTCTTGCCACCAGTGTTCTTGCGCTTCATCTCGACGTTCAGGATAGTGTCAACACCAAGACCCTTGACAGTGAAAGATCCGGAGGTGGTGCAAGCCTCTTGGTAAGTACAACCAGAGTTACTGCACATCCTCTCACGAGCGTCCCAGTAGGCTGTGATGAACTTTCCAATGTCCTTGTTGCCGTTGCCGAAGCAGTCTGCCGCCAGGGTTGATGTGGCGAAGAGGGTGAAGGCGTAGAGGTTGATGAGCTGCATTGTGTATGAATGGGTGGGGGCTTTGAACTTGAGTCCTGAGAAGCTTGGATTGTTGTGGGATGGCAGTATACCCAGGTGACTTTATAGTTGAGGGCATATGGTAGGTCGGGCTGTCGGTGAATGAACTTGATATCATTTCTCCCGATACGAGTTTTCGCTTCATGCTCGTGCATATCCCGACGGTGCATTTCTTCCGCACCATCCTTTTTGAGAAAGAGGTATCTTTCTTTGTCTCCGTCGACTGCTCTAGAATTGTATAAGCGATGCCAGCCGGGCTATCGCTTTGGCCACAGTTACCATTTGGTCGGCCGCCTCATGGATAGTCGCACCTCATTGGTTTCATTTCATGGATCCTATTCGCTCTCGATATCGGCCCACTCTGACAAAGCAGTTACCCTTGCGGATGGACCCCGATCAAAGGCCGTGTAAGCTGTTAGTAATGTTGTGCGCTGTGTTATCTTGCATATGGCCACTGCTGAGCCTCACTCATACTTCAGTATTCATCTGGAATGATATCTAAACTAACAGTGCATGAGGGCTTTGCTACTACCTGCAGAAATTGGATATCAAACCATTTGCTTAAGCTTAAATTAGTCAGGATATCTTGAGACATATCGTAGCAGTACGCTTTGTTGTCACCCTTCCCGACGTCTTTCTTGACACTCGATACTAGAACAAGACAAGGCCTTTAGGCGGTAGACTGTGAATAGTTATTCTTCTTGGGTGCGGATAAAGACTAATCTGTGGTATTTCTAGGTGATTCATCCTAGATGACATACGGCTTGTCATCATTGAAAATCAGCCCAGGTTTTCTCTCGGCCAAATCCAGGATCATTTCGGCAAAGTAGCTATTGGCCCAAGCAAACCATGGTCGTGTAAACACAGAGGAGTTGTAGATATTAACACTCTCATGGATCAAGCCCAGACCAGCAGTATTCTCCAAGATCATGTTAAGTCGCTCGGTGATCTCATCGTCATCATCGGTCCCATAGATAGCTGAGACGTGTGCCATAGGCCATGGATTAGTCGCGTTTGCATGCGGTCCTCCGATCCCACTAAATGTCTTTCCAACAGCGTAGTATGGGTTCGCCCGCGAGAAAAGAGCAGACTTGGTCTTCTTATATGTCGGATCGTCACGCTTGAGGAAGCCTAGGTACGGCAGGGACACAAGACTAGGGACGTTGGCATCATCCATGATGTACTGGCCGCCATATCCATTTGTCTCGTAAGCGAAGATACCATTGGCAGTGAGAGTATGGTTCCAAACTGCGTCTCGAATGGTCTCGGCATGATCGCGTAGTGTCTTAGAAAGACTCTTTTGGCCTCCAACTTTATCCAATACGTCGGCAACGTTATCAAGCTCAACTGACATCATAGCGTTATCGGAGGTGATGTAGTTGAAGACAGACAAGTCGTCTGATGGACGATGACTACACGCAACGAGCCCATTTGCCAACTTGGGCTCACCGTTTCCACTGTTAGGTACTGGGGGCGAGAGTGAACCTGCTTGGCCAGTCCAGTTGTAGTAGCTGATGTAAGACCAATCTTCGGCCCAGGTGCTTTGAGATTGCTCGTCGATGACCCGAAGAATCTGCTTCATAGCAGATTTGACTGTCGATCATCAGTAACTTATCTAGAACATCAGGAGTCTTCCGCCTCACAATTGTCATTCATGAAAGAGGCGTCTTTGGTATTATCATAATATGATCGCACAATCTTGAGGAACCCAGCCAGAGAGTCAAGTTCGTACTAAAGGTAATTAGTAAATGCCAAATTATCTGGTAGGCTGTGAGTGCGGTGACATACCTTGCACTCGAATACTGTCTGATTATCGACAGGACTATGAATCACTGGCGTTAGCTTGAGTACAGGAAGAAGATGAGAGTCTTGGGTAGAACACACGGATTGACGGTCACAAGAGTAGCATAGTCCTATTCATCCCGTTAGCATTGCAGATCAGTTATGATATAACATCTTCCGGGGGTTCATACGTTGACTGAAGGGCTTAATCCACTCTCAGGTGGTGGCTGGAAGGAGCCTTGGCACTATCATTTAGCTCATATTCTCTTTTGATCGAATTGAAATTGCGCATACCGCAATACGGATACTCGGAGATGTATCTCGCCTCAGTGTTGATGATAGCCTTGACGAGGGCCTTCAAGTTCTTGTCTTGGGGCAGAAGCTTGTACAAGTGCGCGAACTGGTTACCTGTATCGCGTAACCATTGTGCCCTGCGGTTCTTGGTTAGTGGTCATTTTGTGCGAAGGACCTCTCTACCTACGTGATATCCTGTGTATTTCATCAGCCGACATTCTCAAATGCACAAGAAAAGAACTTACCCCCGTGACGATGAATGCCAAATTCTTCTTGGCGTCAAAATACTTGACCGTCGTGTCTAGCGTCGATGGGAAGGTATTCTCAAAGAGACGCGCCAGATCAGGGTTCTTGACGCGCTTCTTGATGTCGCTGATGACTCTCTACCATCGAGTCAGCCATGGACGACCTCGCCTCAACGCATTTGTAGACGCACCTCAACAGCCGGGCTCTTGAAAGTTCTGCATTCTTCACTCGGTCTCATAAGCGGCAGCTTCAACTTGCCAGAAGACAGTGGCTTGTGCGGTTTCTGCGAATAGTCGACATAATCAGGACAAGAGCTCGGCGTGCGACTCTGCGGCTTGTAGTCCTTCCAAGTCGCTGCATCAGCACCTTGCAGAAGAGCTAGTACACCAGTCACGGCGCTGAGAAATTTCATCGTGGCACTGTCGTTGACCCAACCAAGATAAAAAAGGGGAAACCTTCATTTTATCAAGGGAAACCAAGGAAGCATTAAAGTTTATATTCATCTCCGACGGCCCCGGGAGTTTATGCAGATCTTGTTCGGTATTGGCTTGAAATGCGGGGGACAGTTGCATTCGACCCTGATTCTATGTAACGTTGAGACGTTGTCGGGCCTTTTGTAAACTTTGAATATCGTGACGTAGTTTGCTTGATTCTTGGTTGACTTTGTGTGAAGCTATCGTGATTGGCGCGCTTAACAAAACTCCCGCTTACGAATCTCACTGCCGAGTGCCAGCCATACACTTACATTGACAGTCAACTTGTCAAGAATGAATAAATTAAGATTGAGTTTCCCATATATATAATGAGACGTTATCATGATCTTGAAACATCATGATTTTTTTTAAGACCTCGGCCTTCTCGCCGATCGATGTGGATGCTTCGGCACTCACTTAAACCGAGTTCGGCGAAGTTGAGGGGTTCGGCGACAACTTTGGACCCGCGGACATCATGAGACGACATCTTCCTCGGCATTTCCCACGATAGCTTCAAAAACTCAAATCTGTCAAATACCCTGCTCAAATTTCCTTCGGAAAAGATCGTTCAGATACCCTAACTCGATTTCTCGGACTGCCAATTCACCATGGCTGACTTCACACAATACGGACATGCAACAGCAGAATGGCTAGCCGTCACGGACAGCAGGCCGCCTATTCCAGGTCATCTGGACCTGAAGGAGATGCAGCGCCTCACAAACATGTACCGAGAACAGTTGGCCCTGAGCGAGATGGAGAAACTTAAAGACTACCCTATTCTCATGAAAGATTACACTGTCACTTCAAGAGATGGCTTTCCTCTCGAGGTTCGAACCTATCGACCAGCTTCCGCCGAAGAAGGCGCTCGCCTTCCTATCTACATCCATCTCCACGGCGGCGGCTATGTCTTTGGAAACATTCCTTCTGAAGATGGTATCTGCACTCGCATCGCAGTCATGACCAACGTCACGGTCGTTAACATGAACTATCGCCACGCCCCAGATTATGCTTATCCGACAGCATGGGAAGACGTCGTCGATGCATTCCACTGGGTTCATGACCATATTGACGAACTCCTCGGCAGTCCTAGTCAAGTCGTTGTTGGTGGAATCTCAGCTGGTGCCCAACTAGCAGCATCTTTAACGCTTCGACAAAACATCGCTCCTGATGCTCTTTCACGCCCAAAGCTCGCTGGTCAGGTTTTGATGATTCCTGCTCTGGTACACCCTGATTGCTACGGGTCTATCATGGAGCAGATGAAGGAGCCATCTTTGTCGTCGTATGTGCAGAACGCAGATGCCCCGTTGATCAACAAAGCATCACTCGACAAATTCACTGGACTATTGAAGGTTCAAAATCCGGATCCCAAGGACGTTCGCTTGAATATTGGTCTTGCGACTGTGGAACAGCTTAAGGACATGCCGCCTTCGACCTTGGGTATTTGTGGACTGGATCCTTTGAGAGATGAAGCTCTCTTCTACGGACAGAAGCTTGTTGAGGCTGGGTAAGTTTCAATTATCAGTATACAAGAGTTAATCTGACGAGCTTGGCAGAGTCCCCACGAATGTTCACGTATTCAATGGTCTGCCTCATGGCTTCCGTCGCTTTGGAGATCAGTTAGCTGAGAGTAAGAGATGGGACAAGGTGATGGAGGACGGAATCAAGTGGGCACTCTCGAAGCCCGAGCCGACTGGGAAGTTTGAGATCAAGCTTGAGTAGATCAATTCGGGTCTAGTGAACTTGCAGGTTAGATGTGTGAGCAATAATTGTAATTGTAATTCTATTGCTATGCTGCTCAGTATCTAAGCGCATCTCGCATCACGCTCAAAGTTTTTTGATCTGTACCAAATATGCGTGTTCGTCTCCAGTTCTCTTCTAGCAGGGTATCAACCAAGTCCGATATCTCGTCCTTCGTCTACCCTTATTCGACTCCAGCCCATTGGTCTATTGAAAGGTTCGGCCATGCTCCGTGACAGCGTTCTGATTATCCACCATGATATAATCGAAACCAACAATCATTCTCATAGAAGAATGATCTATGAAGTTGTTCTCATCAGTCGTAATCACATCTCTGTAGAACGGATCGGAGCCCATAGCCTGGAAAGTCTCCATAGTCGGAACCCAAAACTCAGCAGCGCCGTCGAACTCAAGCACTGGAGCTCCACCAGGGACACGAAGAAGATCTCGAAGTTCAGGAGTAGAGTGGTACTACGGAACAAGTTAGCTTATGTGACTAGCTGTAGCATTGGGTTACCCACCTGCGAGTACTTGTATACCCCAAAGCGCAAGTGAAAATCTCCAGCAGTCTTGGTATGGTTGTTGGCCCAGTACGCGTTGAACTGCTCAGGCGTGATGCCTTCCTTTCGGTTGTAGAATAGTTTGATGTGATACAACCGTTCGAGATTCTTGGTGCATGTCGGCTTGTAGGTGAAGGGGCAGCATTCGGCGGATGTTGCTGGCTCCAGAGCAGAAGCTGAGCGAGGTTGCGGGATACTCGTTGCAGCGACGGTCAGAGGGAGGAGAGACAACAAGAAATTAGAGACTTTCATCTTGAATAACGACGGTACAAATAAAGTAGTTCTATGAGGACTCAAAGTTCTTGGAGTGATAAGCTTTAGATGTCTTCCAATCAAGGCATTATATATCTTTCCTCCCGGTCTTGGCAATCCCAATGACGCGGCCTCAACATCTTCAATCATGCCTGTATCCCTGACCTGCCTTCTTCTTTCGGAAAACCTTCTCCCAAATACCACAGAATTTTCAGATTCTGAAGGATCATCAGCCCCAAAGATCAGCATCTCGCGAGTTGTCGCGCAGCGAAAAGCGAGACAGCGAGAGCGAATAGGAAGACGCGGCGTAAGCAGAGATGCCACATTGGGCATGATCCGCAACGGACTCGTGCATAATATGACTTGTGAGATGAGATTCGGGAGCCGACCTTCTTCGGGCAGATTGATTCGTATCTGAAAGAATGTGTAGTGCTTGTCAAGATAAGGTGGCCTTGGCGGGATATGGTGCATGGGGAGACGTAATAGACGGAATCGAGATTGTGGCAATATTTGTTTGTCGCACAAGATTTGGAATATGCTGTTACCAAGAAATAAAGTGTGGCGGGCATGGGTTCGTGTTTGAGGCTTTCGGGGAGTGGCCGTCCAGTACGATGACGTTAGATGGTCGACACGAGATGCACCTTATGCGGCAGGATTGAACATCAAGCGACTCGGTTACCAGATTTCTTATTTCAGCAGACGCCACTAAATCTCATACTGTTTACTACTATCCGCCTTTGAACAACAAATCTCAAAAGGGTATCCAAGCACTCATCTCCCCATCACGTACCGCTGTCGTATTACCACCGACGTAATAGCTTCGTAGATACATCAAACTCATCGAGTTCCACTGAAATGACAGTTAGACTGCAGTAAATCCAGGACCTTGTCGTCTCGATTCCTTACTTTCAAAATTATCCCCAGCATGACCCGAGTTTGCGACAACATGCGGTGCAACATCTGCCATTGTTTCATCGGTCCCTTCAAGATCCTGCTCCAAACCGACATGATCCCGGATCTTGAGAAAGATAACAGGTGATGCGATGATTAACGAAGCGGCTAGTAGGACCCAGTTGCTGATGAATTGTGCCTCAAATGACACTTTTCTGGCGTCCAGGTTATTGGAGATGGCTGCGCCAGCTGACTGAATGCCTTTGTAGAAACCGATGTAGTTTGCGCAGCGACGACCTGAGTTTGATAGAGCGCCCATGAACCTTGGCCTGTTAGTCACCATCGTGAAAATTACAATAGTGGACTTACCAATAAACAGTAGCTTGCCAGGCTGCATCATAAAAGCCATAGAAGATGTAAAGGAACATAGGCCCAGCATACCCGTCATCTCTCCAATCAGTGTCAAAGTCCTCGGCCTGTGACATCTCGCGTGTATATGTTCTCTGATGAACATAACCTCCTCCCCAAACAACAAAGGTCATGACAAAGAGAACAATCAGTGCAATCTTGGCTCTTACAGATCGACGGAGATATTCCAAGTCCAAAAGGTATCCCCATATCGCCGCAGCTGCAATCTGCGCTAGCCAGTACAAGAGGCTGTTCAACGCCTTGGTCCGCGTTGAGAAGTATGCCCCATTGACGACATTTTGCTGATATACATAGAACCAGTTGGATGAGAAGAACATGGGAAATAAGAAGACAACGAATGGTTCGTAGCGAATTGTTTCATATAATCCGTAAAACTCGCTTTGCCAAGTCGGGTTCTTCATCAGAATGACATATGATCCGTCTTTTCTGATGATATCATTTGCGTTGCAGAGAAGGAGAGCTAAGGCGGCTCCGAAGAACATCAACACAATGAAACCGATGTATGTGCCGTCGCTGACATCTTCATTGTTTTCAGTGTTGATGTTGCCACCCAAGGGAATCTGCAAAGTTGGTCAGCTTTGATTAAAGAAGACGTACCACCCATTTCATGAGGCCAGCAGGAAATGAGACTGGGAAAGCACTCACAAGGCTTCCGATAACGGCTCCCATATTGAAGATTCCCCAGAACCAAGCAAAGTAATGACCCTTTTGATGTTCGTGGGGGTACGAGATCATGATAGTTCCTTGGGCAGTCCAAAGCATCGCGGCGCATACACCAAGAAGCACGCCTGCGACGATGTTGAAGGCTCTGACATCATTTTCATAGTGTGTATAGAGAAGAATGCTGATGGCGTAGATGCCATAGCCAATACCGCCAAACGCTAGTGTCAACTTCACGCCAAGCCGGTTGACAAAAGTGCCTCCAAAGAAGCCGACGACAGCAAAGGTACTGTATAAGGCAGTGTTCTGGGACAATTTCTTAGTAAATGATGTTGCTAATCAGTAATGTTTACTCACCATGTCATTCACAAGCTTGGTGTCCTTCAAACCTCCTCCACCCATTCCATTGAGCGCATTAAACATACCAGGACACATGAAGCATACAAAAGCAACCATACCCAACTGAATCTTCGGTGACGCATACCAAGGCAGCGTGCACCCGAAAATACGATACTGGCGGTACTTGTAGCCCTGTGGAACGTCAACAACACCAGTTGAGTAGTTGTATAACGCATCACGCTCTCGATACGCAACAGCCTCCGGGTTGTTCACCGGGGCAGATTGCCCTGCAGCGGGAGTGTTGAGAGACATGGTAGGCGCTGTAGATTACCTGAGACATACGGAGAGCGAGATAAGGGAAGAGCTGGGGCATTTATGAACTCGTAAGCTTCAAGGCGAATAGCTTACGTGGCGGAGCACGACGGGAGCTGGTGGTACAGCTTATCGGCAGCTCGTGTCACTTCATACCGAAAGTCCTCATGACGGAGTGATGAGGCTTGCAGAATGGCTTGTCAGCTAAGGTAGGCTCTGCGGCTGGGCGAATATTCATAGTTCAGAAGATCAATTATCAAAGAGAATTCTTTAATTTGTGGTGTGCAGATGCCAGATACGGTCGTATTTTTAGAACGATTCCAACCCTCCTCAAGTCTAAGCTTAATCTGAGGCCAAAGTGGCCTTGCCATAGCCCCCAAGGAAGCCACGGAAGATACGCAAACTGCGGGACAAGGGCTTCGGATTATGAGCTGATGCGGCTGAACGATTGGATCATGGATATGGCTGACTGCATATTGATAGCCAACCGCAGAGAGTTCTGATGAAAGAGGCTTCTTGCAGCGAATAAAATGTTTCAGCGGTGTTACACCACTTTCTCACGCGAGATATTTCAGCGAGGTCGCATGGCCCCCAACCTCGCAAGGGAGACTCGATGAAATACCGGTAGGGCTGGCTACGCTGGCTTGCGGGGTCGATGGCAGTGCCGTGAGTCTGACTGCCAATCCGTAAAAGCCCAAGTTGGGCATCGTATTATGACACTAAATGCAACTGAGTGTCGAAGGGCTTCCCAAGATGAAAATAAAATTGTTCTTTTGCTCTAAATCGTTTCTTGGACATTAGCATAAGTTTCGTATTATCACGTGACGTGATTAGCTGGCTTCTCCGCAGTCTGCCATCTAGAGGGGGATGAGAAATATCTAGCCACCAGCATTCATTCGTTACAAAGCACCCGCCTTTCAGCCAAACCCTCGCCTGAAATCCCTCATCGAGCCCCAAAAATGTTACCACTTGAGCACGGTGTGTCTTTTCGAGATGGATCGATTCTTTCCACAGCCAAACCTACCCCTGACTGGGAGGACGAGCCAAGGTGCGCGACGCAAGCATAAGCTATCAGGTCTCTTGACTCAAAATAACAATTTCAAAAAGGGCCTTAAGGCAGCTTCGTGGACCCGGTTGTCGGAGTCACTCCATAAGCACACAACATCTCGACGAAAGTCTAGCTCTCTGCAACTATCTCAACAAGAGGATGAGCCCGGAGTCGGCCGCCCGAGCCATCACTGCCGGTTTCTCGCACCAACACCCAGGAGAAGATGTGAGGTTGTGGGAGAGACGGCGCAATAAGCTTTGGGAGCTTCTTGCGTCCACTCTCCTGCGCTTCGACGACGATTGCGACATGATAGTTGATCTCCTCGTCGCGATTCGATCGCTGCCATCAGTGAATAGCACGCCCTGGTGGGTAACGAAACCAATGTACAGGACCAGGGACTCCTTATGCGAACTGCCTTCATTTCACAGCATCTGGCAAACCTGCTATGAATCGCTTCAATGTAACTGTCACGAGACTAAAGATGAAATCTTCTGGGTAGACAAGGATTACTACAGAAGAGCAGGCAGGGCAGAAGCAAAGATGTATCTCCGCGGCATCCCAGGAATTACGGAGTATTGGGCGTACCGAACGATCAACCTTGTTTGCGCGCCGGACTATGACTTCCAATTCGTGCTCCATGAGATTCACGGTTGGTTGCAGACTGCAGGACCTAGACTGGCGGAAACATTAGACTCGAATAAGGTCAAGTCTTTTGAGAGAGCGGTGAGAGGTCGGCCAGACAAGAGATACCATATTTCAGCCACCATGTTTGAGCATTGGCAGCATTGGAAGAAGGCGTTTTTGGAGATCAGTTTTGATGAGGACCTTTTATATCCCGAGGAAAGGGTGTTGGCAAGAGAGTGTCACGATATCATGAAGGCGCAAAAGATTAAGTTGCCATTGTTTCTATAGCCAGTTCACATATCCAATCAGGCCGGAATATAAAGTTAGCAGCACTCTACGTGGACACAACGAAAGAATGCGAATCAAAGTGGTCAAACAACACGTCCCTTGTCAACATTTGTTAAAGCACTAGAAATTGAAACTATCTGATGGCAATAACGGAAAACAGTGTCTTCATGTTCTAGCAGCTCACAACGATCGGACCAAAGGGTAAGAGAGGTATTAAATGCCTGACGTCTATTGTCAACAATTAGATAAATACAGTAAGCTTATCATCCTTATCCCTTAGAGGTAGGGCGCCGCAGCAACGCAAGAGTTCTCAGCACAAGTGCACCCGAAGTCCGCGCAGCTGTATCCATTGATGTCAGTCTTGTCGTTGCAGTCCTGCTCAATATAGCAGTAGTGAGCGCCCTCAGGTATAGCGCTAGCGAGGGCACGCCGACGAACAGGTGCCACAGTAGTCTCGGCCTCCTCGGCTTGAGTAGTTGTAGCAGGCTCTTCGACTGCAGCAGTGGTGGTGTTCTCCTCGGCGGCGGCAGTAGTGGTAGCCTCGGCGGTAGTGGTGGTTTCCTCATCGACAGCTGCGGTGGTAGTAGGCTCGGCAGTGGTGGTGCCGGTGAGTTGCTCGCAGTTGCGGTTGATGCAGCCGCAGCGGATAGCATCGCAGAGCTGAATATAGGCTTCACAGTCCTGGCTGACTTCGCAGGGGAAGAGATCGGCAGGGACGAAAGCAGAAGTAGTGGCGAGTTCAGAAGTGGTTGTGTCGGTGGCGGTGAGGGTGATGAAGGTGGTCACATCGGTAGTGACATCGATACCAGAGGTGGTGAGGACAGTAGTAGTGGCGAAGGATGTCTCAGCAGTGGTGGTGTCAGAGAAAATCGCAGCGGTAGTGGTCTCAGATCCGGTCTCGGCAGTAGTAGTCTCAGATCCAGACTCAACGCTCGTGGTCGTCTCAGCACCAGCCTCACTGGTGGTAGTCTCTGAACCGGTCTCGACACTGGTGGTAGTGGTACCAACAACAGTCTGCGTGGCTGAAGTCTCAGATGCAGTCTTAGCCGTAGTGCTACCAGACGAAACCACCACGCTGGTCTGTGAGCTAGGACGGCAAAGACCAGCGTTAACACCGGAGATAGAGAGAGCGGCAACGAGGCCGGCAGCAAAGTTGGGGAACATCATCGTAGCGAACGTGGTGATACCGAAGATATCTTGTTAAAAGAGTGACTGGTCTAAAGGATGACTGAAGAAGAACGAGAAAAAACCACAAGAGGTAGCACGATAGGGTTTTGTATAAACATTGCGCATCGCAATAATAAAGGATCGGCAGCTATGATGGATATTTCCAAGCGCATAGAGCTAGGAGGAGACTATTGAATTTTGGCTCGTTTCTTTTGCGGGCCAGCCCCAACGCCGCCCTCCGTTAGGCGCCGATTCCCCTGAGTTTACCTTGGATAAGAGATTAGGTGGCGTTCGCAAGCGCAGCTAAGGTTGAAAAGGCCCAATAAACACAGAGAAATGGTCATCGGATCAGAGACTTCCGCTCTCCCATCGTGTCTTGACGTCAAGCATGTCCTAACTAAAGTTGCTTGGCGGAGCATGGGAGCTACGGTCCGTTATGTTCCGGAGATGCGATAAGATCGTCGCATTAAGCGGCGGGCTGAGGCTGGGGGTTTTATTTCTTTCTTATCGCGAAAATACAGAGGCCTTACTGAAGTTGGCTAGTTCAGGCCAGTAAGCGTTTTCCCGCCTGGAATCAATCCCTAACCGACGCAAGGAGCAACCAACAACAAAGCCAAGCTGTAATAACGCTGCAGTAAATACAAGCAATTGCGGGTTTATAATGTGAAATTAAGCTTGCATATATTTATGCAGCAGAAGAGCAAGATTGCTCAAGCTTGACCCAAGTATGCGAGTAAACCGGGTACAATTAGTTGCCTACTTTTTTTCATTTTAACTAATACACTGACTGACAAAAATGTCATGAATCAAGCTTTCGGTTCCAATAATCGAGACAATTTAAAGATAGAAAAAAATCACCGAAGCGCAGCCTTATTTAGAGATCAAGTGCTATACCCGTTTGAGTCTCAGTTTGTGAGGCATTGATGGATGGATGTCAAGACAAATGCGATGCTGTATGGTACGACAAGCTCGTTGGCGATCTCTGTCCCAATTTTCTCCTGAAGCTAGTGCAGGGGCATTGAAGCTTAGCGCACATCCCCACTAATTCAGGCTGCTGGCCATGATCAAGATCACCATTAACGATATAAACATCGAGATACATGCTCATATCTTTCAAAATATTGTAAAATGAATGATCAAAGATTACATAATCTGTAGCCCATGACGAGTATCTCATAGAACTCTAAAGCCAACTATTAAAATTCACAAGACAAATAACAGAGCGCAACATCATTACGCATGCTTGTTATTCAACTGCGTCATATTAAACACGACGAAAAGTCAAGAGAAGAGATCCCCCAACTCCACAACTTCCTCCTCATCTTCTTCTCTCTTCTTCCCTCTCATTATGCGCTTCTCTCCTTTCAACTTCTTGTCCTCCGGCGTCTCTGTATCAACCTGGATATACCGCTGAGCAAAGAGGGTCTCGCCAGTATGCAGCACTATCCCATCCACACAGCTGATGAAATAACCAAGCTCCTCTTGGGTTCGAAAAGTGACGTATCCCACCTCATTCGAAAAGAGACCAGTGCCCAACGGATGGAAGTCGATGAATTTCCGCGCAATCCTAATGCCCGTGGAAATCTTGATCGGGAGCAGTCCGTTACTTCTGACGGTTGCGGCGAAGCATTTGGCTGGATCATGAAATTGCCTGATCCTACCTGAGCTCGCTATTCTGAAACACGCATGTTCGAAGAGGAGTGTGCTGTGGTTTCTCTCCTCGAGAAGAGCTTGTGCTAGAGCAAGTGTTGTCACGACATCGTCGCCACCATTGTCGGCATTGCCTTCGCTGCGACATCCCCTCCCAGGTTTGATGTCCTGCCACCAGTAGCCAAATGTCTGTATTAAAAATTCCAAACTTGGGTGTCGTGAAGCCGGTGAGGAGGTGATGTCCCGCACGATGTCGCCGAGATCTATCCAGGCTGAGAAGAAGGGTATGGCAGCTGGGAAATTTGTCGATAGGTAAGTCCAATCTGCTCCCATCCCGAACCCCACGAGTACCAGCTTCTTGTCCATAGGCAAGTTCGACAGGAACTCCACGACAGAGGGCTCCAAATTCTCAAGGTACAGGGACCTTTCCTCGCCAAAGCGACGGGGGCGACGAATAGGCATGCCTTGGAGACCGCCGACGCGAAGAACTTCACCTCCAAGTTTCTGGCTCGTATCGATATTCAAGGTGAGCACTTCCATATTGTTATCTTCGACGAAATGATAAAGGCGTCGTACTGGCCTTATCATTCCACGTTCCCGTGGTGGGCATGGAGGATGCCTCGAATTTAGTGTCTTGGTGAATGCCAGTCCAACCTGGTGGAGAACACGGTCACTTTCACTCGTGGTTGCAACATGTTCTGTGTCGAGGGCGAGAAAATATGAGTCCTCGAGAACTTCGCGAAAACCTTTGAGTGTCGTGATTCTGTTCTTGAAGAGATCTCGCGTCGCTGGATCGCGCTCGAATTGCTGATAACCCGGCATGTTGGATAGATATGTAGAAAGAAGGAAAATGGATTTCAAAATCCGGGAAGGCGTCTGTTATATAGTCTTTTTCTATTAACCTTTAGGTTTCGAAGTCTATGATACCAGCCGGAATCTTCGTTCGATCCATCTATCATTTTGAGCGAAAAGCTACGAATCCTTGGCCAGATGAGCGCTGGTAGGATTCTGAGAATAAGGCAAAAGTTCAGAGGACTGCTTATTGAAGAAGTATTCGAACTCGTGAACGGCAAAAATCGAAGAGCAGCCAAGTGGGTGAAGAATTTTAGGTGCGGAATAAGAGAAGGTTTATAGGTTCTAGGACGGATACCACTAGACCACTCTTCGATACAGGTAACAGAGTGGTTTTTATATATAAGGCGTCACTTCCGAGAGCTCAATCGACATCAACAGAAATCACCGAGAAAAGCCAAAGTCAAGAAAGTTGTCGCTATTGAGCCTCAACTGGCATGGACCAATAGCAAAGCGCGGAATGTAAGCCAAGATTAGCGAGACCCTCTTCCCATCCACAAATCTCACGCCCTTGCGCCTTGCAAACGGCATAGTGGGTGGGGACCATCCGCTATAAGATCAGCCATATATAAGACGCCAGTCACCAAATACACTTTCATCTCATCCAAACTCAAACCACCAAGTTCTCTCTCTGTTCCGATTTAAGCTCTCAACCAAAAGTCTTATCCCCAAATAACGCACATCTCACACATTCACATCCCCGACTCCAAAACCATGTCACAAACAACCTCCGTCCCAGAAATCCTATCCTCATTTACCGAAAAATGGTCCCCACGTCTCATCGCATCAGTAAACGACCATCACGTCAAAGTCGCCAAGATCGACGGTCCATTCATCTGGCATGCTCATCCCGACTCTGAAGAGCTCTTTTATCTATTATCTGGAAAATTGACGATGGAGATCCAAGGCGAAGAGCCAGTTGTTATGAAAGAGGGAGATATGTATGTCGTGCCAAAGGGAGTCACACATAAGCCTGTGGCGGAGAATGCTGTTATTATGATGGTGGAGAGGGAGGGAACTGTTAATACGGGAGATCAGACGGATTCGGAGAGGACGAAGCATGTTAAAGATGTGAGAGGAGATGTATGAGGATAGTTCAGCTGGCCAAGAATTTATATAAGCCAAGAGGTGATGGGAAATTTGAAATGGATTATGTTGTGTGACAACTCAAACCGGTGACTGCCTTAGCATTTTGTTCCGTCTGGGCAACCCATCTGTATCATTTCCAGTACATAGTAAACGACCACCCACATATACCCCTCCAAGACCAGCACCGATTCCATTGAAATGGCTGGCATGGCTCACACATAAGAGAAAAGAGCACTGACGCATTTCGATAGAAGGCGACTGCGTTCCCACCTCTTGTGTGCGTCGCCAGCAGTTCTGGCAGCGTAAAGCGGATCTAATAGAGAGGAAATAACCATCGCTGGTAAGCCTATCCAGCGCAGCCGACTGGAGTTTCACCAACGCTGCTGCAATACCCCAATTATTGTTCCACACAGCCTCTCTAAAAGAGTCTTCGTAGACATCGGGAATATGCTGAAGTTGAGTCATTAGAGACTGCCCAAATAGAGTCCGGACGATATAAGATGCCGCATCAATCGGCCATAGTGTATGGATAACGAGCTTTCTAAATATTGCTTTGACAGTTTCTCCGTGTAGGGTTATGAGCTCTCTCGGGCCACTGTATTTATAGACCGCATCAAGTTCCAGTGCTCGATCAAGCTCTATGTCCAAGAAACCCAGAAAACAAATAGTATAAGCTATTGAGGTCTGCGTAGGCAGCGAGACTGGGGGGCTAAACTCGTAAGGGAAACGCGGTGTAACATCGTGTCCCACGAACTTGCTGACGGAGTCTGAGACCATTCTTCCATAAGGTCTTGTAGATAAGGATGAGAGAAGCCCTTGGATGAGTAGATCGATCAAAAGCATGCCTTGAATGTTTTCGGCTTTAAACAAAGTATCAGTCTCTTCCTTGCACGTCATACTCAAGTCGAATATGCCGGGGATACCTCCACGTGCCTCATTCTGAAGTGCTTCTGCCAAAATAGCAAAAGCTTGCAGGTGCGGTTGACTCGTTCTGCTATAACCAGTTTTTAAGAGTTGGCATATATCTGATTTCAACTCATGAGGAGGTTGGTCTGCGCAGACACATCGCGGATGTGACTCAGAACCGGGTAATGGTGGGAAGGATGAGATCCCATCGGCGATCACGCCCCTGAGCTCCGCGACGAGTTGGCCATGATTAACATGCGTCGACAGCAGCTTTGCACAGCCATTTCGACAGACGTCGTAGTTCTTGTTGGCTGCTATAATGCAATTGACTTTTTCCAACTCAGATACCATCCAAGGGAATTTTATCAACGACTGGAAGGCTCGGCATGCGAGGGCGTAGTAGCCGTTTAGCTCAGCAAACATAAAAGCAAGGCAGAGCCGGGAGAAGTTTGGCCAGGGGACTGGCTTGTTTCCTGGCTCATATAGTATGTCGTAAAGCATTGTCCGTGTCAAGAGGCAGTAGGGCTTTGATCTTGGATGGTCATGATCTGGAAATCCCGCCATGGCTTGGTCCTCCCATTGTGTACTATGCCAAGGCTCGCCTTGCGAATGCTGCTTCTGGACCAACTGACCGAAAAGCTTCCAAATCTCCGTCTCCTTTTTGTTGATATATTTGGTATGTTTGAACCAGTTCGTTGAAGCATACTCCAGAAAGGGGTAGTTTACAGCACCTTGCGACCTACTGGTAACTGGCATGAGAGAACCCAAGGAGAATTCGTGCTGTGCTGGCGTCTTGTTTGTTTTTGATGTCTTGACAAACCGGCGAGCTAGGCGGCTAACGTGTGTTCCAACTCCACCTTGGATGGCGGCTTGTATCGTCTGTTCAGCTATTTCACTTGGATTTATCTTCATAGCAGATGGAGTCAGAGGTTCTCCTTTCCTCTCTGCTAGCGTCGTCTGGAAGTTGTCAAGATTGACATAGGTAATACAAACCTCGCCAGCAAGCTTGTCAGACTGGTCAGGGTCAATGTGTAGGGCCCTATGCTCACCCGAATTTGACGCCAAAAGATACTCTTGGATGGAATGATGACTGAAACGAACTGTGTTGTCTGTTTCCTGCACGTAAATCAAGTTCTCGCACCAAGCAGGTAATCTTTCTATTCCACTAATGAGATCCTCCTGGCGCAGAGTGTGTTGGCCAGGCTCGATAGACAATGCTTCGCGCAGTTGTAGCAATGTCAGTGGTTGCAATGTTGCGCTTGTCCACATAAAGGCCTTCTTGGCGACGTCTTGATTGCGTCTTTTGACAATGCGGCCAAGGGCACGGTCAAACGTCGCAGGAAGGTCAGCGGGGATGAGTTGGAGTGCTTGCCGAATCTCAGGGTCAGTTTTTCGAGAGCATATATCCTCAATAACAAAAAAGGCCCACAGGAACCTGACCATAACGTAACATAGTTAGCGCTGTAAGACTTAAGTTGGCAGAAAGCTGCTCACATTCCCTGTTCCTTGGACGCAATCGTTTCTAGAATCTCATTCAATAAGTTGGGGTCGCTGATGACTAGTTCACCAGTCGATAGTTTATCGATGATAATATCGTCAACATATGAGCCAATATCTGCACTGGTACTCTTCAGACCTGTTGTCAGTCGCTGGGATCCGGGGAAGGTGCTTCTGATTGCGTTTGTGCATGTCTCTCGAGATGAGATTAGAATGCTTATGTTGCAGACCGTGTTATTGCCTGAAAGAAGTCCTTGGAAGAATCTCAGCAATCTTGACTGTTGATCATTGTTGCATTCATCCAGCCCATCAACAACTATGAACCAGTGTTCAATAGCTTGCGCCGTGGACAAATAGAGTTTCGAAAGTGATTCGAGAGAGAATAAACTCCACTTGGCCTCAGAAAGGCTTTTGTCAAGTTCAGAAGCTATCTGTTGGTCAAGACTATCGATATTGATGGCCGAGATCAGTTGTTGAACGCAAGACCGTAGAATTGTGTCCGCATCAAGGCTCAGCGGATCATCGAATCGGACAAAAAAGAAAGACACAAACTGTTGAGGTGGCCTGACTTGTGACAGTTTCTCAACAATCGAGGATCTGGAGTCGATATAGTAGTCAGTGGCCTGTTTCTTCAAGCCCGAGCAGCGTAATTACTTACGACAAGACTGTTTTACCAGATCCAACTTTCAAACAGTGGTCAGCTTCAGCCGTTCATTCTTTTTGGTAGCAGACGACTCACTTTTGCCAGTGACGTGAAGGACGGGTGACCCATCGATTCCAACCCATTTCTGAAATTCTGGAGTTTCAAAGACCCATTTCGCTGTACCAATATGGCGTTTGTTTCGTGTGCTGTTGAAGCCCGAAGTGAAGTTGAACGAAGACAGCTCCTCAAGGAAGTGACGCCGTTTCTGCTCTGACCAGTATTAGTCTAGCACCAGTCAAAGAGGTATTCACTCCCAACCTGATTCATTTCTCCTTCGCTGCGCCTGCAAGGCTTCCATTTCGCCCGTCGCCTTGGAAGTCCAAGCCATCAACCGTTTCCGATGGTTGCTAGCGTCTTGCCTCTCTGTCGTTTGCAATTGCTGTTCCACACGGTCGCACTGAGCCTTGGCCAGTTGGATATCGCCTTGAACTTCCTCTGCTTTCGCTCTGATGTCCTCCACGTAGCCTCGAAGCTCAGACTGAAAGGATTGTGTAATTGCCTTCACAAGTTGATTCTTCACTAAAGGAGAGATTAGCACATCTCTCCACCAGTCCCTGGCCCCCACCATACGCACAGGGTCGCCTAATTGCCAACACAATCTGCTGGCAGCAAGTAACAACTGCCGCGTGAAACTCGCAAACGGATCGCCTCAGACGCGAGGATTCATTGAAAATGACTTGGTACTCGGCGAATCGCGTACAAAGCGAACCAAATCCATTAAGAAGCTCAACGAATGATTGGAAGTAGGATGCGAAGTTGGCGAGGAACTACCGACAGCCGAAAGTCAGTAATGGATCTGGGCTTGACACAGATAGCGTTATCGTAACGAAGCGGGCGACAGGTGTCAGACTTGTACTGGCGTCGCGTACCAAAAATGTTAGTTTAATTGAGCCCCAGATAAGCGCCGCGATATCAGGATTCGATTGGATGTAAGTGTCGACTATGGGCGTAAACTGTTCAATCGTCTGCAAGAACGAGGCCAGTCTCGAGGCGACGCTCTTCCCTCGCCTGTTCTTGTCGAGAAGATCCAACTCGGCCGTGAACGTGATGATGCTTTGCGAGTCGTGCGACGTCGTTTTGAGCTGCTGCAGCTTTTTGCGGTCTTCATCGGTGAGAATGGCTTGAAACCCCGCGATGGTCCTCTCGAGCTCCCTGACAGGTGCGGCTGAAACATTGTGCCCAGGGCGAGGTCGAGAAGTGGCAACGATTTGCGAGTCTACGGGCCGGGAAAGCTCCATCGTTCAATGTCGCGTGTGAGGCATCTAATATTCTGTTGATGCAAGAAGATGATTGCGCGAGTAGGAGGTCAGACTTCACAGCCTGATCGGAGAGAGGCCTCACGTGCAGTCTGCGGCGGCCACCATCATCGCGCTTGCCCGTTGGGTATGATTGGGCAAAACATCGGGAAGGCGTTATTTCAAGACTCAGCCACCACCAGTTTTGTGCCTCAGCTGAAGCCACTGAAATGTGGCTTTACTCAACGGCTTATCCTTTGCTTTGAGGGGGAAAAAAGAATAGGATTAAAAGTTTTTGTTATATTTATATTATACCTTCTATTTAGTCATTACCTTTTATAGCACAATAAAACATGGGCCTTTTTTAATGGTCGATGCCTTCATCAGCAAGGCGTCTAGGGTGGTGTGAATTTGCTCGCCGTTGTGAGACAAGCCTATCAACGCAATTACTTTATTGTTAAAGCCAAACTTACAAAAACACTTGGTTTCGAAGTAAACAAGGCCAAAATATATTTAGCTTTAAACCTGAACTTATAAGAATAATCCGCATCAGATTCACAACTGCAAACAGAATCTGTCCACTTTCGTCTGTTACAGCGACATGCATGCGGTGTATATTCTCGGCTATACCGCTGCGGCCAGACACGATGCAGTCCAGTGCTCTGCAGACATGGGAAGATTTATTACTATATCTAGGAATACTATGGCAAAAGGAGTGCTTTCAGCGGCTGTAAAAGGTTATAACCGCCGGACGAGAACGTGGGCGGGAGGAGAGGTCCACGATGCAAGTGATTATCCGGTGGTAGTAGCCGCTAACTAGGATAAATGATCGAATCAAGGGCAGGGAGCTAAAAAGACTTTAGCTTATTTTAAGCATACTCCGCTATGAAGCGATGTTCTCGATAAGGGACCAATGATCATTGTCATGTTTCCTATTGCCTCTTCTGGGAATGAAACAAAGCAACTAAGTTGTCACGTCACATGAGTCACGGACCGGCTTCGGGCCAAGCAGGAAAGCGATTTCATAACTAAACGTAACGCTTTTTTGGAATCAACTCCATGGCGGAATGATTCACTCAGCATGCATGATTCCAAATCGCGGAGTCAGTCAGTCAAAGCAATCAGTACGCGCTAACGCAAAGTCAACTAGCGCACCTTGCCTAGCATGCGCATTGTGGTTTATTTCCGCGGAGATGGTGAGAGATGACTTGTGCTTCCTCAATACGAAGTCTGTATCCACCAGTTTTATTCGCATTCCTAAGTATCCAAGTTGATAATAGAAAAGGGTTTTCCGTCATGGTGGGGAGAAACAGCAATGCCATTACCCAATTCCGTGAGGCGTATTAACAACTTCTCTTAGTCAGAACGACGACCGGTTTGTGAGGCCGGCTTCATCATGACCATGTCCTGTGACTCAAAGGAACAACGCAAGTACTTATAGACCGTACTTCATCACGAAGCTCCAACTTGAATCGCCATACCAAATTACATCACTTTCCAAGCCCATCACCATGATCCTTTCTTCAGCCCACGTCGAGACGCGTATCCCTGTCCTGCGACAGCTGGTCCGCGACAACGCACTGGGCGTCCTCACCACCGCTATCCCCTCAGACAAGCACTCGCATATCCAAGCCAGCCACATTCCCTTTGTTCTAGATGTCCAAGACGAAGGGAGCGACACTGAGCTCGGAGTTCTGCGAGGCCATATCACCAGGCAGAACCCCCAGAGCCAGGCGATGATCGCGGCCTTGGAAGGCAGCGGATCCAACGTCTTAGAACAGGAGGTTCTCGTCCTGTTCACGGCAACGCCTCATCACTACGTCACACCAAAGTTCTACACGGAGACAAAGCCAACCACTGCTAAAGTCGTGCCTACGTGGAACTACGCTGCTGTACAGGCCTATGGCCGCGCCACGCTCTACTACGACAGCAAATCTGAAGCCTCGTCCAAGTTTCTGCAGAAGCAGCTCGAGGATCTCTCTGAACATACAGAAAAGACAATTATGAACTACACCGGAAAGGGGGATCAACCTGGACCGTGGAAGGTATCGGATGCGCCGGAACGCTACATTGAGCTCATGAAGAAGAACATCATCGGCATCGAGATCTCTATCCATCGTCTCGAGGGCAAGTTCAAAATGAGCCAAGAGATGCGAAAGGGAGACCGAGAGGGTGTCATCAAGGGTTTCGCGAATATGGAATCGGAAGCTGCTCAGGTTATTTCCACTATGGTGCAGGAACGCAGTGATCTCAAGGAAGCACAAAACAAGTAGAATTGGACACCGTCTTGATTTGATGTAGAAAAAGACACCGCTCGACATAGCTGTAAACCTAGCTTATAGCAACTTAACTTGATCTTATAATATTGCTTGGAAATTGTGGTTACATTGACTTGACGTGCTTTTCCTCAGACTCTGTCTATGATGTGTGTACTTCTTCACTAACTCCCGTATGAAATACAACATCCCACCTGTCGACCTTGTCGTAATATTATGGAATTTGATAAGCAGTCACCGCATCCTTGAACACTATTTGAGGCACCCAAAAGCTTCGTTATGGGACGCGGGACCCTCGATAGAGAACTGTGCATTATCATACAAAAGCATTTGGCATCCTAACTCAAGAGAAGTGCTAGAGCTCTTACGTAGACTATGGTGTTAGGTCTTTGAAATGAAAAGATTAATATTGACTCAGCTATTGATCCCTGCATGATCATCCCTACATGTTCAGGAAGCCAGTGGGAGCATGTATTAGGGCCGTAACATATATTTCGGTATCTAGAATCAATAGGCGATGGAAACGATACAGAGCATCTTAGAACTCACACGAAGATTTCCATTTTCCCGGGTCTATCTCTCATCTAGACCATGCTACATGTTGAAAACTTGATCGCCTCTAAATCTGGAAGCATCCTATAGCGGAGATTACAGGCTCCCACAGCTCTTAGAATCGAACAATATCTCTATCCTTCCATCCCTTCTTCGACAAAAGTTCGGTGACGGTCGCTTCCATTGCTGGTGGTCCACAAAGAAGGATCATCTCTGCACTCCCTGGCATTGGGGAACCGACCTCCGCTTCTAGGAGTTCCTGGCCTAGTCGGCCTCTGCAGCCAGCCCATCCGTCGCAGGGCTTACTGAGTGTGTATACGACCCGGAACCGTTTGTTCTCCCTTTCTAGGCTGTCCAGTTGGTCCTTGCACAGGATATCCTCCTCACAGCGGTTACCGCTCAGAAGAAGACACTCAGTGGAGTCGCTATCATCAGAAGCTATGGCCCTGAGGATCTGGATCATGGGAGTTATGCCCGACCCAGCAGAGATCATGATGAATCGTTTTGTATAGCACTCCCTGCCCGAGATGGTGCAGTTGCCCTGTCCGGTGTATTCAAAGTTACCAATAGGTCCTTTGAGCTCAACCAACGAGCCCATTGAAGCAAGGTCGATTGTCGTTGTCATCTTGCCGCGCTTATTTGCGTCTTTATCATTGTAAATCTTAACCACTAGATCGACCTCGCCGGATTCGCAACGCGCAGCAATGGGAGTATAGGGTCGAACGATCTGCTCGCCTGAAACTGGATTCTTAAGGCGTAGGAAAATATGCTTTCCGACGGGCAAGCCAAATTCCTGGCTGTCGTGTTGCCACTTGAGAGTGAAAAGGCGCGTATCATGTGAGAGCCGTTGCTTTTCATGCAAGACCACCTTCTTCCAAGTATCCCTCTGGAGGAACGGAGCAGCGGCTTCTTGAGGCTCAGGAGGGATCATGTTGAACGGCTCTGTGGAGGGTGAAAGTCTACCGATATGGTATGTAGGTAGTAGCTTCTCGGCTTCGTCACTATCTATTGTAATCTGTTAGCTTCACAAGCTATAGTGATGATGATGGCCATACGTAGATCAAAAAAGTCCTCGGTAGCATCTGTCCCCGCTGCATCAAGCAGAATTGCATCGCCGCCCGGGTGCTGCGACAGGAAGCTAGAGATGTCATACACATTCTCTGCAATGGCGATCCAAACGCCTGTGTCAAGACTGCGATGATTCTGTAATTCGTTCAGCGTAATCCTCCTTTCTGCTGGAATGATTGCTCCATCTTGATCGACAGCGCAGTTGACGTCCCCCATATCGCTCTCAGCACGTGTGCTATTCGGCAATGTGAAATTTGGTTTTTGATGTTTATATTACAGAAAAGATAAAGTGTGCTGATTGGGCTTATAGGGAGAAAGAGTGCGTCCTTAGGGAGGTTAAATCACCGCATCACAGAGCAACTGGGAGGGTGCCGGTTGACTCACAGTATGGACGAAATCCCATATGGAGTCATGGAGTCAGAAGCCATGAGCAAAATAAAACCAAGATGAGTCAAATCTTTCATGGCAATTGCCCCTTCTTTGATTTCATGATTATCTGAGAATGTTGAAAACTTTGCGCGGCTCGTATCCCATCAAATCAAGCCAGCCAAGGCGGGCTTCTAGAAAATTGAATGGCTCCCCTTACGTAAATCTGCTGCATGATCGAGCATGGCGATGACTTCGTGGAGCAGGTACACGAGTAAAAAAGAGCTAATTGTCATATGAAAGTTGTATCTCCGGAATGAGTCAGTATCACGGAGATGCTTCAGCTTGAGGATCCGAGGTATTATACATAATCCGTCGTCCTCCGCTTGATTCCAAATGGCACATTCCGCATTCCTGCATACTACCCACTCTAATTATACCAGCATTAATTGACATATGATACACCTTTTGAAACGTATTTCTTGATCTTGATGGCATTTGCCCATATTGTGCCACCGGCCCGGTGAAGCCAATGCTCCCAGAGATGTGGGTCTCATACGAGGTCAGTCTTATTTATTTACTTATTTCTCCCGCCTACTAACTAAATTAAGTAGAGAATAGCGAAGTGGCTTCTATTGAACGACAATTGATCCATGAACCCATGATGACATAGAGAGGAAAGTCGATCCCTACCGGCTTAACGGAAATGTCATTCTGAATCCCTCGGGCTTGTCATGGTCTGATTCAATCACTTCTGCCAGTCGAAGTCACTTATGCTAAGGTAATGCGCCAGGGCTTTTACGTTAATCGCCATTAAAATTCTCACCATTCTGAGACTTTCGCACAGCAAGCACAAGTGCCTTGTGTAACACTTGTTATATCCCCTGGTATAATACCAACATGAAGGCAGGGAGACCTGACTTTGTCTGCTACGCTTCTTTCGCTACAGTAGAGTTTACACTGCGCGTTACGGGTGCCGTTACTAGGGCGATTTCAACACGGTGAACCGCTTCTCTCGTTGCTAATAGAAGGACATTTATAAGTATTCAAAACACAAGCGGCAGGCCGCCACCATCCTTTCTTAGTTATAATATTCAGTCATCAAGAACTCGAAGCATAGGAATACCCCTTCTTTTGGGACTTGTGCGACCAGCATAATAGTTCTAGACTCGGAGGTTTTCAGAAGTCGTTCTGCGTCGAAATACATGGCTAAATATATCTCCATCACTTTAGTGCCCCAAAATGCTTATGCCACTCATTTTCAACGCGGCTTTGATCTGTTTTACCCTCAAGGTCCGGCTTACTGCTAAGTCACATGCACTAGACTAGAAATAGTGTCTTTGCCCTGAGTATCTCTACCATCCGCAATTGCCATCCAGTGGTGAATCGACCATTTCGTAAATCAAAGTACCACCTAAAAGCTCGTCGTTCATTTCCTCAGTATAGGCTTGGTGAGCCTCAAGCCGTGCACGGACGTTAGACAACTGTGGCTTCCGCTCAAGACATTTATAAAAGGCATCGGCCGCGTCTGAATGCTGACCATTGCAGCTGTCGTACTAGAGATAGTGTTAGGAGACATATCACCAGCTCAATTCCGCCGCAGTTGGGGACGGCCAGCAGGTGCTTGGAAAGCAATCCTTCCACTGAGAAGTGGCATTTTTGTGGTTTTATGGTTTTTGTGGTTTTATGGTTTTGTGGTTTTTTTTTGTATAAGAATCTCTTCTACTCTAGCAATAAGGGATTAGGTCTAAGACAGCTTCTTATACCTCTAGTAGCTATTAATAAAGTTACTAATTAAGTTATTATAAAAGTATATTATTCTACTTTTAATTAAGAGGCTTATC
>JABEEJ010000274.1:0-14581 GCA_013363135.1 Fusarium brevicatenulatum
ATAAGTTAGTAATAAAGTTAGAAAATCCACTTTTAGTTCACTTTAGGTTTAATATAACGCCACTGTAGGACACCTTAGTAGATCTAGCGGGTGTCCTATCTGCATGCATTCAGAATTCACCTTTCAATGAATCGATGATAATGAATTTGGACTCAATTAATCTTCCCATTTAAGGATCCAGCCTATCACCATCGGGAGATACGCGCCAGTCCTTGCTGCCGGTTCAGAAACCGACATCGGACACATTGCCGAGGCGTTTCCCGTGTCTTTTCTGTATCTATGGTGGTCGAGAACATTGGACTAGAGTAACAAATTAATTGACAATATCTTTTCTCAAGAATTCATCCCGTCCATCAATCGTTGTACTGTAGTATCCTCGAGCCAGCTTGAGGCCATGGCAACGACCTCATCACCACCTTTGACACTCCACCAAGTCGAGCTTGCTGCCAAAGCCAAGCTACCGCAGCATATATATGAGTTCTATGCTTCTGGCTCGGATGATGAGGAAGCGCTGCGTCGCAATGTTGATGCATTCAGCCGGTATGGTAACAAGTTCCATTCGTATGCAAAGTCACATACAGCTAACCAAATGTTTTCAAACACCTCACAGATTACTCATCAGACCACGCGTCCTCATCGATGTCTCCCGCGTCGATACGTCCACCAATCTGTTCGGCTGGTCTTCACCACTCCCCATCAGCATAGCTCCCAGTGCCATGCAGAAGCTGGCTGGTGGCGAGGGAGAGCTTGATGTGGCTAGGGCTGCGGCGTCTTTGGGCGTCAATGTGACCTTGTCATCACAATCGACCACTTCTCTCGAGGATGTCCAGGCGGCCAGGCAAAAAGCCATGAGAGATGCTAAGCGTCAGGCACCGCCACTGTGGATGCAATTGTACCTGTACGAGGACGTCGAGAAGAGCGTCAATCTGATTAGACGAGCCCAAGGTAATTAAATCTGCCGAGAATCCCCGCTAATCAAGACATCTTTAGACTAACGCCTTGCGAAGCTGCTTCATACGAAGCCCTGGTCCTCACTGTTGACACTCCTGTCCTAGGCAATAGACTCGCTGAGCGACGAACAGCCGTCGTTCTCCCCCCAGGCATGAGCCTCCCCAACACCGAAACCCCGTCCAATTCCAACTCAAAACTCCCCAGCGTCAACCGCCTCCTCATGAACGCCAGGACTGCCACGGAAGCGGCAGACCTCCTTGCTAGCGCTGGCTCTAGGATGCATAGCTCCAGCCTCACCTGGGTAAAGACCATGTCATTCCTCCGAGGGGTGACCAAGATGAAGATCATCCTCAAGGGCATCATGACGGGGGAAGACGCAGCGCTGGCAGTCGAGCATGGCGCCGACGCCATTATCGTCTCAAACCATGGCGGACGTCAGCTGAGCAATACCTGCGCAACCATCGAGGCACTACCTGAAATTGTCGATGCCGTCAAAGGCCGTATACCAGTCATTCTGGATGGAGGAATCAGGACTGGTGCAGATGTCTTCAAGGCGCTGGCGTTGGGGGCGGATTTTGTGTCGATTGGTCGACCGGTCCTCTGGGGGCTCGCCTATGCCGGGCAAAACGGTGTCGAGTCTGTAATACACATCCTGGAGAGGGAGTTCAGTCGAACGATGGCTTTGGCTGGGGTAAACAAGGTGGTGGACATCAAGAGGGATAGGCTTGGAGTTGTGGCAAGGGATGGATTTGGGATTGCGAAGCTGTAACGAGAGATGAAGTTCCTGTAAGGGAATGATGCCGGAGTATATGAAATTAATGGGCAACAAATCGATTGAAATACCAAATTCCCTTACACATTGGAAATTGAGCAAACTTCTGATGGGATCGCAGCCATATCTGAAGGAGATTAGACCTGTCCACCATTCAAGGCCATCTCTATATTCACATTGATATCGTATCACGTCCAGGCCGGTTCAAGGATTCAAGCTAGCACTAGGTGAGGATATGTCACGACCGTTCCACTAACATAAAGATCCTTTGATTTTATTTGGCAAGCAATAATCTGTCACTCACAACGTGGTGTTTGTTCCAAAGTCCAGCAGTCTCAGTGAAAGAAAGTTGCGTGCTACTTAAGGCCAAGATAAATAACGTCCTGACGCAATACGTCCAAGAGGAAGTAGCATACAAACTAATGACCGCTCATCCATATTACTGACAGAGAGAGGACAGTCTCAGTGGCCCATACCCTTGGCCCTGGCATACTCAACATCTCGCCAGTACCTTTGCGCTGTCCACTGCCTCATCGCCTTGCCATACCTCGCCATGATGAACAGACTCGCATTCCACACCAACCCGATACCAGCCACCGTAAGGTACACTACCATGTAATTGGTCGCCTTCAGCCACGGTGTGACTCCAAAGTTGGTCGCAAACGACATGGTGTTCCGGATCAACACACACGTCGTCACCATAGAGCCAGACAGCTCCATATAGCTGCCGATAGCGTAGTTCAGCGCTCCAGCTACACAGAGCGCGGCGTTCATGGCCATGAAGACTTGTGTGATGACCAGCACCATCCAGTGCCATTTGTATGTCACGCCGAGGCCGTAGAGGATCATGGCGGTGGGAACGAGGACGATGGAGGCGATGAATAGGTAGAGGGTGTGCTCAGGCTCGGAGATGCCGCCGTTACGCCGGGCCAAGCGAACAGTAAGCATAGGACCAACCTTGCCGCAGTAGTAGCCACTGTAGCAAAGGTCTGTTAGCGCTGATGAAGACAGGGAGCGAAGATGGAAGATGTCATAGTAAAAGACTTACCCAACAATAGTACCGAGGACACCACCAGAGTATGCCGCGGCGACGCCGGCAGTTGAGAAACCGTACTCAAGGGTGTAGATGGTGCCAATAGTGGCATTCTGGAAGCCTTGCCACACGAGACTGTTTGCTCCATACATGAGACTGGAGAGCGAGCCCATGTTAGTTCACTCTCATAAGATGATGAGTGGTAGTATATGCGGCAACGTACCCAGCGTAGACCACTGCGGGATAGGTGAAGCCCTTGAACGGCGCGATCATGATTTCGAGCAGGCGGTTCGGACGAGGCTTGTCCTTAATGCTGATTTTCTGGAGGTACGTCTTGCGCGGCCACTGAATCTCAGCAGATTCGCCGCGGTCAGAGGAGGTCGTGTCCAGCGTCACCGTCTTCTCCCCGTCACCGCCCTGCATAGATGCCTGGCTTCCAGCAGCAACCCGCTGGGGTGGCAGCTGATCATGCTTCCGATCGTAATTGGTCTCCTCCATCAGGAAAAAGCAGTATATGAATCCCATGCCATTCCAGATAGCGCACCAATACAGTGTCCACTGCCAGCCCATGCCAACGTTGATGAAGCCACTCAACATGGGCGCGAGCTTGCCGCAGAGGGCAAGCGACCAGCCGTACCAGGCCATATACTTGCCGCGCTGGTGGGTGAACCAGATGTCGGCGATGGAAATCTCACAAAGGGATTCAACGGGGGAGCCAAAGAAGCCGAGAATGATACGGTTGGCGAGGTAGGGACCTGGCTCCTTGCACAAGGGGGCCGTGGCTAGGATGACGATGGTGGCAAGGAGGGAGAAGAGGTAGACGGGTCGTTTGCCATATTGAAGGGCCATGGCTTGCCAGAAGATACAACCCCAGCCGTAGAAGAGGAACTGTCACATCTGTTAGTTTGAATCCATGGGCACCAGGGATTTCATCGGGGTATTCTTGACCATGATACCAGTTCCATTGTTGATGTCCTGAAGCGACAGATCAGTTTCCTTCCTGAGAGGCGTGACGATAGAGTAGACGGCACTCGAAGGGATGGCGACGACGATGGTGTAGAGAACAACGCAGCTAGTCTGTATGACCTTGCGCCTGAAAGTCCAGTTAAGGGGATCTTCAGGATCCAGCGATGGCTGCGGAACCAGGATGATGTCGTCCTCGCCCTCGCCGTCAGCGTGCTGGCCTCTCATGCTGCCATCTGTGTCGATGAGCCTGAATGTGCCGGGAGGAAGTCTATCGCCGGCCTCATCGGCGATGTGTTCAGCCTGGACAGCAGTCATGGTGGCGGACTCGTTGGGCAGACTTGACGGCAGCTGCTGATTCAGAGTACAAGAGGAAAAGAGAGATGAGTTAGTGAGAGAGAGGGAGAAAGAAAGAATCTAGAGAGGCCAGATGCAAAAATAGTCTTCAAGTGAAGCTGATGGGATTATGGTCTCTCATGGATGTTTATGTAGTTGACTGGCTACGCGGTGAACTGTGATATGGCTGATAAAGTCATGGAATCTTCAGCACACCAAACACCCGCCAAATGATAGGCATATGCTTTACGAAAGGCTGTATCGAGGTAGGTGTGCATGCACCCACGTATCTTGAGTGCAATGCAGACTCAGGGCAAGTCATTCCCCGCGAGATCTGGGCGCTAGCTAATCGCTCTCTATCTATCTTGTGTTAGTGTCTATCAGCCAGGCAATCGGTATCGCGGGGATAAGGCAATGAGGGGCTTTCGCACTAGTATATCGGGTCTACAGGATGAAGTAAGAGTTGGCGTAGAGTACTATCGGAAATGGCAAAAAGGAGCGGAGGCGCTTTGCTTCAATTGGTAAAGACTGAGGGGCCATGCATGGCTGTGGATGCGGCGCCAGTACGGAGTACACATACTTGAGTCCGGGGTGCATTTGGGGATGATGATAATGCAATCGGTTTCATTGGTCCGGGGAAGGGTTTGGATCAGATTGATACGGAATAGCCCGAGGGGTCTGAACTCTGAAGATAGCACGCTGGATGGATAGGTACTGATCCCGCGATCGGACGCCCTGCGTCACATCAAGGAACATTTGTCGAATTGGGACACAACACAACACCCAAAAATGATTTGCTTGTGAAGTCTCGTGAGAGGGATGGATGAATTCATTCTATTTGACTGATTCTACTATTGACCATCGACTTTCCTAGACACCGACCGAGTGGAGTGACTGGCAACCATGATGTTATTCCCCGACTAGATAAGAGAGACCTACCCTAGAGAGGCTTTACGCACAAGTCGGACAGATAGATGCATTGTGAATACAGAGTTCGAGTAGTCATCGACAACAATGCTATCGGCTCAAATATACCAAAGGACAGATCAATCAATTCCGAGTCTATCAATATGCTTTCCCCCTTCGTTTGGCCCATTCGCATCACTTCCGCCCCATCGCACGCTCAATCTCCTCCAGCGCAGCCAACACCTTCTCTTCCTCCTGTCTCCTCCCCACAACCTGCAGATTCACCGGGCTTCCCCTCATCTTCTCCCCATCGTACATCTCCCACACGAACCTGTCCATGTCGTTCTTGGGCACGTACCCCTCGTCCTTGACATCGACGGCAGGGTCAACCTTGGTCACGGGGAACACGGCGCCCGGGTAGTCCAGGAGGTTCCACTGTGAGGTGTAGCCCCAGTAGCGGGATTGCTCGTGCGGAGGCGCGCTGCCAAAGGATGGAGGGCAGAGAATAACGTCGACCTCGCGGGATGTAGGCGTTGCGGTGGCGGACCATGCTTTGCAGTACATAGCGCGGTACGAGTCTCGCTCGCGGTTAAGCTGGGTTGGGAAAAGGAAATGTTAGTCCGAGTGAACAGCTGGGCAACCAAAGCTCCGGGGAAATTGCATCACTCACCTCCATCATCTCAGTACATGTTCGGTTCTTTGCTGACGCTTGTTCGTGGAGAATATGCTTGGTGAGTGGCAACGCCGGCTCTCCCGTCTCTTCCAAGATATCAAGCATCTCTTTACCCCCATCCGGCCAATATAAAGCCGACACAATCTCCCAAGCCCTACCATGATCTAACCCCTCGCAGTTCCAATCCACGACCTCCATTCCTGCCTTCCTACATACAGCCGCCACCTCCCTCAGCGCTCTCGTCATAGGCGGATGCGGCATCACCACGCCATCCCACCATTGCACAGCGACCTTGGGTGGGGTTGTGAACTTGTAGGGTGTCCAGTCTTTAAAGGTGACAAGGGGATCTACACGCCAGGGCTTTGCGGCGAGGGCGACGCGCATGAGGAGCTCGAGGCCGTCACGGCTTACTGTCATGGGGCCAGGACAGCCAGCGATGGTATCGCGGCCAAGGTATGCGGCTCGAAGGCCGGAAGTTGAGATTCTCTTCGTTGAAGGTCTGGGCATGGTCAGCCGTGGGTGTTTCATAACAAGGCAGAGTTGGAAGGCGACTTACTTGAACCCGTAGATGCCAGTATTGGAAGCAGGGAGTCGGATACTGCCACCAATATCACCACCAATACCCTTCCAGAGAGTCAGTCTCACGACAATACAAGGACGAGGATTCTTGGGAAAGCTAGCTCACTCACCAACAAACTTCCCCTCATACCCAGTAGCGCCGACTCTCCTCCCGAACTCCCTCCAGGTGTCAACTCCCTGTTCAGCGGGTGCACCGTCCTTCCATACACGTTACTCTCGGTCTCTAGATGCATGATGGCCTGTGGCTGTGTCGTCCTCGCGAAGAAGACGCAGCCCTCGGCCCACAGGGTGTCGAACAGGAGGTTTGAGCCGTGGGGCTTGCCGACCCAGGCAGTGAAAGAAGCGTTGGACGTAACATTTTCGCCGACCATACCGAGGTGTTCCTTTGTCGAGATAGGCAGGCCAAAGAGGGCACCTTGGGGAGAGGGTACAGAGTCTAGGTGCTTAGCACGAGCGATAGCTTGATCCCAAAGGAGCTCAGTAATGCAGTTTGTCTGAAGTCCCCCCCGTCGTCAGCTTCCATCACATTCTCGTGTAGACTTTGGATTTGGCAGCACATACCGTAGCCTGGGCCAGCGCTGCTCTTCTCAAGAAAGCTCGCGTGACCTCTTCAACCGAAATCTTCCTCTCCCGAAGAATCTGGAGCAGCTCGGTGACGGTGTAGCTTTCTGTGATCTCAATCTCGCGCGGGGTGAGGACCTGAGACACCAGCTCCAGAGAGTTCTTTGGCAGCTGTTCGGCAGCCGGTACACCCTTCAACGGCGGCTCGACTTTGGCTAGAGAGGCATCGCGATGGGCCCTTGCCTCAGCGGCCTTTTGCTGCCATAGTGGAATGCCCTTGACAGCCATTATTGAGTTGGGTCGTTCTTTGAGTTGTGTGTGGTATTGAACAATTGGCGTAATGCAAATTAGAAACTTTATCGTCTTTGTCGTTGTTATTCAACAAGAAGGAGAAGAAGCAGGAAGAAAGTCTTGAGCCACGATGCAAGTCAAAATATCAATCAGCAAGGACAAAGCATTGTCTACCATCTCAGAACTCTAGAATGTGAGCTACATAAGTGACCAACGACCTCCACTCGTAACGGGAAGCAGATAGCGGATAGGTATGTATGGTTCAAATAGTTTCCTTGCTTTTACTGCTAAAGGCTAGCTACTGTAGCTAGCTTAGCACCTCCGTAGTGCGTGCAGTGAGTGGTTGGGGGTATGGAGCTCACCCCGACTTCGGGCTACGTCGGGTTCTCCACAACTTATCAGCGCAAGCCTGACTCGGGCCGCAGAATTCCCTCCTCCCAACGATAAGCGTCTGCGTTATGTAGCAGCCAATCTGGAGAAGATTGGACGACAAGGGTAGTCTATCTAAGTGAATGACTGCGGAGAAGCCTCTTATCAACGGTAGGGAGGGGCCCAGTGGTCCTCAATTACTCCGCAATAACCAACACCAACCGCCTTGAACTTCCTGTCTCGAGTTCCCCCCGCTGCTGATCGCCAGCATCCACAGAGACTGTCCAGTCTGAACCAGAGAGCGAGAGCCATGAATCAAGCATCCCTGCGCAAAAGGCGTCATAAGAGTTTCGCCGGGTGCTGGACATGTCGCGCGCGAAAAGTCAAGTGCGATGAGACCCGGCCGAGTTGTATGCAGTGCAGCCTCAAGCAGCTCTGCTGTGAGGGCTACGAGGTCAGGCTGCGATGGATGCCTTTGGAAGGTGTATCTCCCGGATATCGCCACGACGGGAGTAGGCAATCTGAGGATGACTTGGACCCTGGCCAGCAAAGACTTCAACGAAGTCTTGTCGCTTGCGGTAAGTGCTCGTACCTAGTCTACAGGGTACATTTCAGCATCAAGGCTGACCATCGTTGATTCACAGATGAGAATGTAGAACCTACCCTTCAGCTATCAGAGCTCGATGATATCTTTAGCCAGATCGACAGCTTCCAGGGTAAAAAGGATCACTCACACCACAGCCAGCTCTTCTTGTCCAGCTTCGGCGTTTTTGACCCATCCTATACTGAACAAGGCTATCAAGACGACGGCACATCACCGTTCTACGCGACGGCACCGCCTCCGGAGGATACTCCACCGTCTTTGTCTTGTAATTCTTTCGCTGACTCTTGGGAGCCGGAATCAAGTCATGAGGAATATCTTCCACATGCATCCATCCCTGAATTCACCCTGACTGGTTTTGGGGCCCTGCTTCATGCTCATGAGGCCTCGGTGAGCCTCACGTCATATCAAGAGAGCACAGCCATCACTCTTGAAGATGGCATTCAAGATGACACAGCTGTTATCATTCGAGATCGGCCACCCGAGACTCCCTCTACTTCAATAACAGCAGCGCCTCCTGAGAGACTTAACTACTACATCTCATACCCCCAGCACCCTCAACAAGACGACCGCGCACTTTGGTGGAAAGACACCTCCAACACCATCATCCACAACCCCGAGCCCCTCCCCCTGCCCACCCTCGAACGCTTCCTCCTCAACCACTACGTCCACCGCGTCGTCCACCTCTTCTGCGTCATCTCCTACGAGAAATCACCATGGAAGACCATCCACCTCCCTCGCGTCCTACAGTCCGCCGGCCAGCTGAGTCTGCACGGCTCCACGACAAAGGTCAGAGAGGCGTTGCGGAACGCGCTGCTGAGCATCAGCGCGTTCTACCTGGCGAATGATAACCGCGAGAGAGGGTGTGAGAAGGAAGGGGATAGATGGGAGGAGGACGCGGTGACGTTTAGGGGCAGGGCGATCAAGTTGTTGAAGGAAACGGTGGAGAGGTCGACGCCACAGTCGAGGCCCAAGTATAAGGAGCTGTTGGCTACGATGCTGTCACAAATCACCATCAATGTGAGTTGCCTTTGCACGCTGGATGGCCTGGATCATGTTGTCACGTATACTGATTTCAAGGGGGGCACAGGTCATGTCTGGAGACACGAGCACTTGTGGCATCCATCTAGACGGCGCATTTCGCTTCATGAACCACGTCAAAGCCACAAAGTCCACTTATTCCTCCAAAGCTCGCTCCCTCCACCGCATATACTTCTACCTCCGCGTCATCTACGACAGTACAGCCTGCAGGAACTCTTGCGACCACAACGACGGATCTCCACTCTCTCCCGAGGCCGACTTTGGCACCGCCCTATCCGTCAGTCTACTGGACAAAGTCGAAGATGAAGGCGTAGGTCCAGGGAAGTCCAAATCAGTGCTGAACCACGTCACTGCCCCAAAGTCCCAGCAAGTAGGCGAGTATGAATGCGTCTACGGTGTTCCTCAGGCCCTTCTCATCCTCCTTGCGCGAACGACCGAGCTCATCGACCAAGTCACCACGTCCCGCCAACAACAACCGAACAGCCCACCAACTGACTTTTCCGACCAATGCGACCAGCTTGAATCCGACATCATCGACTGGGAACCCGCCTCATCCTCCACCTCCGACTCAGACACAACTCCCAGCGCACTCATTATCCAAAAAACCACCCTCGCCTTCCACTCCGCCCTCATAATCTACTTTGCGCAACACATCCGCCACCTGCACCACAACTACCTCCGTACCCACATCCTCCTCGTCCTATCCTCCATAGAAGCCATCGAGACCATCAAGTCCGAGAAGAACATCTTCTCTGCCCCTTTGTACTGGCCAGCGTTTATAGCGGGGAGTGAGGCCTTCGAGAAGGGTCTGCAGGATAGGTTCAAGGGGTGGTATAGGAAGGTCGAGGGGTATAGGTTAGCAAGCGTGAGGAGTGGGATTGATGTTTTGAGAGAGGTCTGGAAGAGGGGGCCAGGAGGAGGGAAGGGGACGAGTCATTGGAGGAGGGTGGTGCAGGAGACTGGCGTGCGGCTGATGCTAAGCTAAGTGAACTAAATATTTTTATCTCTTAGAATCAAGGCGATAGCCTTTCTTTCCTCTCCTGTCAGGTCATCTATCTTCAGATTAGTGGGCAGGGAATGGGCCGTTCGCCGAGGTTGAGGTAATTGGGAACAGTTCGGCCGGGGATTCCTGCGCGCCTTCATTCACCTGGCTAAGCATGTTCTAGTTTAGTGGAACAGGGATCACGCTGGAGGCAAGGTGTAAGGCTTTGAGACGACTAGGCTTGCCGCTCGTCCTGGTGGTCTGATTAAAGCAGCGTGCTCGGGAGTATAAACAATCTGAAATCGAATATTGGAGAGTAACTCAATCTATTGGGCCTGGCGGTGCCTCAAAAGGTTGCCTGGTATGGAATTCCCAAGATTCTCAAACGTTGACGGCTTACACGGGGGCCCTTGTCCCTTCAACCTTGCCTCGCGATGCTTCAAACAATCGTAAGCCATGGGTCCTTGGTCAAAAACAGCCAGATTATTCGCTAAATATATAATTTATAGTTAGGAATCAGATTTGAGAGCTTATCCCGGCAGAGAGAACCTAGTACTTAGCGTTAGCATGACCAAAAAAAGTCCTATTTATCGTAGCATATCCATGAGTCTTGCCATTCCCGGTATAACGCTCTAAATTGAAATGAATAATAATTATACAACGCCGTCATCCCAGTCATTCTGCCTGGCTTTTAATACCAGCCGCTGAGCATTAGGTGTATTATACTCGATCCTGTTGTCATATCAGCTTTTATATCGCACCGCGCGTATATCTTAGGTGGGAATACATGTTCTGCCCATGCAAATCTACGTCTCGACCAGCAAGACCAAAGGTCTGCGCAAGCAATGCGCGGAACTGCTCCTGCTGCCCCTCCACGTGTTGTAAAACGGCAAAATACACTTCCCGTGTCGTGAGTGCATAATCGGGTTCCACGGTCGATTCTTCCGTTGCCATACCGGATAATGCAAAGACTTTATCCCTGAGATCTGTGCATTGCCAGTCTCGGAAGATCTCGATCAGGGTCTGGAGTCTCGGGACTGGGGTGTCGGGGTGTCTCCAATGCGCCCGCTGCCAGACCATGACGGCAGCGGAGCTCTGCATAACCATCAGGTGGTACTCGTGGTGCGCGAACCAGTTAGACTCTTCAATGGTCTTGAGTTTAAGATAAAGTTTCTCTATATCGTCCCACGTAAAGCTTAGCGAGCCGCACCAAACGGTTATATCGTTAGCATGAAGGAGTTCTTGAATAATCCACATGCGCCTCCAGTACCGTCGATCGCATAAAGCATGAAGAGCTTTGCCTTCTTGTCTTGACCATAGGGGGTAGTATCCTGAGCCTCTTGGACGGAGAGGCTTGGAAGCCTGCGCCGCCACGAACCGCATCGCGACGTCGCTATTCTCCTCTTCTGGTCCAAGCCACACATAGACCTTGGCGGCACTCGTGTAGATCTGTCGCATCAGTCCGACTTGATGGTTCCGCTCAAGTGTATTTGACTGATCGATACAAATCGCGTCGATCCAGAAGGATGTTGGCTCAGTGATTATGGAGCTCTGCAGGCGTAAAAAGGACCAGAGATTATCTCCGATTGCGAGCTCGCCCTGATCCAAGAGCGTGATTTTCCGCTTGGTTCCCCCGTCACCCCACGTGTACGAAAGCGCAGTATATACAGGACGCGATGAGATGTCTGCGCAGATGAAAGAGCCCCTGATACTTGAAGTCGTTGTTCCAGGTTCCAGTTGGAATAATCGGATCTGTCGGTTCTCGAGGACAAACTTACGGTAGGGCAATGAAGGGACTCCTCTTGACAAGATTGGAGACTCAATGAAGGCTTTCCTTATAGTGTTTTCGAAAAGTTTTGTGATGGGGTTCGCCATTTTGGATCTCCATCGACCCTCAGGCTGAGGATATCCCATGGCTTCAAGCACCGTATCCGCAAGCTCTCTCCAAAACCTCTCCGCGGCTTTGGCTCTCTTTTCGAACCTAGCATTAATTTCACTCAGTTCTTCACTTCTCATCCTGTGGTCTCCATCATGGTCTCGATGTCGGCTGCAGTCGTCCATAGTGCATGGCTTCCAGATTTCGTGGGAAGACAAATGACCATTTGGTAACACGCAATCCTTGGTCGCACAAGGATCCCAAGGAAGTCTCACTGGAAATCTACTTGACTGTTCAAACCAAGGGAGCTCCCACATCAAAGAAGGTATCTCCGCCGCTCGCTGGACGTCTTTGACCCAGGTGACAGTGCTGCCACTGTCGCTGCCGCTGAAGGTATTTCCGAATTTGATGATGGAACTGATGTACCCAATGTGATCGTCCATGTACTGATTTCCAGGCCCAGAGTTGATCAAGACCTCATCCCAGAGCGAGGGTGGCGTGCGAGACAGATCCTCAATAGCTTCATCGAGTAGAGCAACGCGGGGTTGGGTTGTCACTTGGACTGAGCGGTTCTCCACTAGGAATCGAACATCTTCCAACATCTTCATTGCCAAGACTTCCACTCGGTTGACCTTACCAGAACGCCGTGCAGCCGATATGTATCGTTCAACCACAAATGTACCCCCCAACGAAATAGCAGCATTGAATATTTCCTTCAAGTGCTCTGCCTTGACCTTGCACTTCGCCACGGCTGAGCCCATCGCTTGGTAGTCCTCTTCGTGTGCATCGGTCCTAATGCTCCTTGCGATAGTTAGGAGGTTGCCCTGAACAAGTGGGAGCCTTTCAGCCACTTTGTGAAAGGCCTCTGGGAGGTTTTCGGTGTCTTTGAGCACTTTGTAGATATCTAATATAATCTCCACTGTCCTTATAGTTGGAGTGATCAGACCCACTAAATCTGATCCCAGCATGTTTCGCGCTCAGGACTTAGGGCGGGTGTTCCACGGTCGATGGATGTCGAGAGAATCTGAAGATGGGAGTTTTTAGGCGGAATCCGTTGCAAAAGATAGAAAAGGGTTACTCTTCTCCCAGGACATTATTTCAGGGCGAGTTATCTCAGCATGCAGGCGCAGCAGGGCGCGGCACACCGCCCAGTTCTAATTCGCTTGTTCTAGTTAGCCTGACCCAGGAGATTTCCTGTCTCCAACGCATTTGCGTACGCCACAACTACTCATTCGAGACAGGTGCATAATCCTTTCAGAAAGTGAGGCTGAGCATGCGCCCGACCAATATTGTTATTCTGCCAAGAATCTCTGGCTTCACCATCCCCGCATCTCCCCCCATCTCCGGGCCACAGCCAATTCCCTAACACGCCTTATGCATGTTCGGCCATGAACCTTCTCAGTGACCTCCACCGCAGTCGGCGCTATTCGCACAGCGGAACTGCTTCTTACTCCCAGTGATATGCGGCTGGGCGTTGCTCAACGGGCACAAACGCCCGATTCCAAGCATCGATGAAGACATCCCATCACCGTGAGACTCGGCGACTATGCAAGCCACATCACACCACAGCACATTCACAGGGCATCCACAACCAATGATTACCCCCGGCTGGCCTGGCTGCGACAAGGGAACGTTGTGAGCGCCGTCGATCATTTTTCCCAATGCAAAACTGGCAGATCAGTCACGGCACGTGTAATATAGCACTTTCAACTACTCACTGATGCAACCTTTCTTATCACTTCACGACTGAGCAAGCTATCTCCGCCATTATGCCCAACCCGGTGGCACTCACGCTGGGTCGATAGCTTCTGTTCCTCTTTGCTCGAAGTGGGCGATGTAACAGGGACCTGACAAGTGTACTTCCAGGCTGGCTGGCAGCCTAGGCCAGTGGGTTACCATTGGCATGCATGAGGTGGTACGCAGCCACTAACAGCTAACTTAGGTCGGCAATATTCTCATGCAGTCCATATTCACTAAACGTTCCTTTAACTAATTGGTATTTGAAGACTTTCTTTCAGGGTTACCCGAGAAAATACCATTAAAGGCCTGCGCCCCAAGTGCTGACAACCCATGCGGAAGCATTATACTATTCGCATTCGTAGATTCTTGGGATAAGTTAGCTACTAGTTCCGGCAAGTATGGATACTTCAGTTCTGGGTGTTACTGGCGTCTATAATGATGCTTCTGGGTCTACTTCCAATGGCATGGTGACCATAAGGTGCCCCGAGTTAAGAAGACACAAGCACATAGTTTGCTCCCCGTCGGCAGCGGATGGTTGGCCAAGTCCGTCGCTGACGGTTTTTTGACTCTCGGTATCTTTATAGAATCCGACCCCGGACCAGCGATGCATCGCACGACGAAACAACTCAGCGGAAATAATACAAAAAAGTACTCAACTGGATGAAAGCCACCGCTGATTGAGGTGACCTAGGATGTCTGTAGTCATAAGCCAAGAACAGAAGTTAGAGTCTAAGTATGTGAAATATTCTAATAATCGCTACTAAAACTTGCCTCTCATATCTGACCGACTTTAGTAAGGAGCAGAGCTGCTCCCTCAGGACCCTCACTTTCTAATGTTTAGTCTTCTAGGTTTTGACTTATTACAATACTCATGAACTATAGATAGAAGCGGCCTATAAGGTTAAGC
>JABEEJ010000275.1:0-17193 GCA_013363135.1 Fusarium brevicatenulatum
GCTGCACCGGGCCCGGTGCAGGTATTGGCTCCCCTGGGCATGCCGAGGGGAGCCCAGCTCAACAGCTTAAACGTGACGAAATAAGTCACGACCCCAGACCAGGGCAGCTGTGAATTCGTCCGCATCCCCAACTCCGGCTCCAACTCCATCTTCAAGTGTCTCACCCAAACCCTTTACACTCATAACGTGTATAAATTACTCGCCGCGTCGTCACTCTCGCCTGGCCCTGATATCGCATTCAGCCAAAGCAATGGCACCGTCGTCATCAAACTCAGCCGCTGCGTCGCGAAGCGCAAGTCGACGACTGATAAAGGAGCTGGATACATGGAGCACTGAGCAAAAGGAAGAGAAGGGCATCGAACGTCTTGGGCCAGTCAACGAGGGTGACTTGATGGAGTGGGAGGCCGTCATCAATGGACGAGATATAGGCCACGGCTACGATGGTCAGCTCAACTTTTGATCTTGCCTTCTTCACCTACTAACATCTTGCAGAGGGGCGCTGGCTCATCAATATTTCTATCCCATCGACTTACCCCCTCGCACCACCAAAGATGACGTTCGTCACGCCCATTGTTCACCCGAATATTGCCCTTCAGACTGGCGAGATCTGCCTCGACCTGCTCAAGGACGCATGGACACCTGCGTACAGTGTCTTGGAGTGTGTTCGAGCCGTACGCATGTTACTGGGCTGCCCTGAGACTGATAGCCCACTTAACGTGGATGTTGCGGCCCTGTTGCGCTCCGGCGATGTGCTTGGTACGAGGAAGCTAGTCGAGTTTTGGTGTCGGGATTCTGATGGGCGATATGAGGGGCCTTGAAATGCTGGCTACCTGTGGAGTTTGCGCCGGTTGGAGATGGTGGGTGCGCTTGAATTCAACGGGTGCATTCCGGAGTTTTGATTCGTATGGTGATACCTAGGTGGTAGTAAGTTGGATGTCAGATTGGGTTTACGGATGTTCATGAATTTATTGTTCGCGCGGTATCGCATGATTCTCAGTAATAATATTGCAAATACGAACTCAATTTGAGCAACGGCATCCACGAGAGGACAACTTATTTGAGAATGACCTCAAAACTTGTATTTGAACAGCTTAACACGCGCACTCGCAGATGCCGATCTAAGGTAGGTACCTATTTACGGAAATTTGTAAGCCAATACAATATGCATATCTTCAGCAAGGCACGATATCTTCCCTGAAGATATTGCGATGTTTTTTCCTTTTCTTTCTTTTTCTTTTTTTCTTCTGGCAACAAGGCTTCCTTTCCCTTCTGTTTTCGAATAAATGTTCAGAGGATGCACAATTAACGCCATGACCTGTACCCGCCCAAATTGAATCATGAATTTGCCCAACAACAGGTATTAAGCAACTACTCAAGGTCCTAATCCCAGAGCAGCATGCTTGCCTTCTTGGCATAAGAACCAGAAAACAGGGGCCGCCAAAGGGGATGGATCATGTTGCCCTCATGACGGCGTGGCAACGTTATTCGTTATAGTGATAGACCTGTCGTAAAAAGTCATTAGTGCCAGGTGTTCATTGTAGCAGAGAAATGACTGACCTTGTAATTGGGCAGGCCATATGGTTGCCAGCCTAATCGCTTAGCCATTTTGGCGAATCCCTCAGTCTCAATAAGATGGTAGAAGGGGAAGGGAGGGAACATGGCACCATCGCGATGCACATCTGCCTTGACTAGAAGGGCAGTACCTCCAACTCCATCAAGTGGGATGACCAGATTACGGTCACCGCCCTCGACAGCCAGGTATGCCATGAGCATTCGATATGTTGGCATTTCAGCGTAGCCCTCGAGAAGGATTTCGTCGGGTCCCATCTTGGCAGCGAGTGCCAGCGCTGTTTCGCTGTCTTGCCAGCTGTTAAAATCGTATGGCCGCTCGGCCATTTGCTTATGTTCCTCGTCGTAATATCGCTGGAAGCAGTTTGGGACAATGAGCGGCTTATCAAACGAGGCGAGATCCTGGATCAGGGTTGTAGGAGTCTCGATGATGTCGGCATCTAGCCACAGGACCCAGGAGGTATCGGGTCCGAGAGTCGTGAACAGCAGTGAATTCCGGGCTTTGGACATAACCTCGCGACGGGCCTTCTGGTTTTTAAGCTTGTGGCGCTCGGCTTCATCCTGCGACACAATAGCAGGATCAAAATCTTGACGAAGAATGATGATGCTCTTGAATCTGTCGCCCTCACGGCCATGCTTCTGTGTCTTGTGGATGTGTTCTTGGAGTTCGGTGGTGGCTTGGTTGCCCTCCTTGGTCTTGGGTAGGATGAACCCCAACGTGATAAGTTCATGAGGATAGGTCAGGCGCAAAAGATTGTCCCAGTAGCCGGGATAGAATCGAGACATGGGGGTCAAGATGAGGACATTTTCTCGGTTCGCGATGGGGGAAGTCGTAATGGTGACATTGTTAAGGTTGTAGTGCACAACGGGTGGTGGCTTGAGCGGTACGCCAGATCGGGATTTTGACTTTCGGTACGGTGAAGTCGGCGGCGAGAGATGATGTTCTGCAGTTATGGACTCGAATCGGCGAGCGGTTGCGGATTTGCCCGACGGGGAGACGAGGAAGACGATGATGAAGATGCACAGGATCGCTCCGAGCGCGAGGGTCAAGGGATTCGTCTTCTTGAGACGAACCGCCCCCATGGGTCGGGCCATGAGAGCTGTGTTAATGCGCCTGAGACGCGGCCAAGTGTTGGGGTATGCCAGAGAGTGCGACAGCACCAGCTATCGCGAGGAGGTCGAGGGCATCAAATTGATTAAATGTTGAAGCTGTTTCGAGATGCGCCGCGAGGGACAGCTCAGGAATAAAAGTGATAGGGGGGTTGGATTTAATTCGTATAAACGGCTCAACTCTCAATTGTAGCCTTTGAGGGGTTATAAGACAGACAGACAAGAGGAAAAGAAGAAACGGACGTAGCAGACGAGACTGAGCGAAGGGGTAATATGACAGGAATACGAAGTGGTTCTCTGGCCTCCAAAGGGATAATTAACTGAAGACACAGCGACTGAACGGTTCAGTTGGCTGAGGTCCCAGAACAGGTCTAGCGCTGGGACCCGTCCCATCGGTGAATCCCAGTAGCACCAAGGAACCTGGGCACCGAACGTTAGGTACTATCCATGCAGATAGGTTAGTAGTTACAAGATGTAGTACGGAGTAGGTACTTTGTGATCTGGAGGCTCGGAGAGATCTTGACTCTGGAAAGTATCATCGTATCTCATATCTGAGAGCTGAGGCCGTAATCCGCTTACACCTTTGAGCTCATTTCATGGTCAGTGAGGGTTCGAGATTTTGCATATTTCACCCAAGGCCTTCTCGTGAAGTGAAGTTTAAAAAGAGCCCGGCTTCGTCGAGGCCCTCCAGTAATGGTCTTGTTCCGATCAAATTGACGGCATGATACTTGATAAATAACTAATAGTAGCGATATTTGCGAGTCCCTGGATTGATTCTGTTGGAAAATCCTCCTGGCCTATGGCCCGAAACCCAACAATATCATTATCAAGTACTTCTTCGCACTTGTACGGAGTTGAGAATGCTTCCTCGTATCGTCGCACTAACTAATAATAGAGGCTCCACCACGATTCAACGCCCAGATTGTGGCTTGAGGCCTTGATTTGTGGCACCCACCCATGACATCCATCCAGTCCATCCTTCGCATGTGCGCACCTAGACAACCTTGGCCCAACTTTGTCAAGCAACACGGCTTCTCCTCCCGAATTTCACCTCCAACTTACCAAATTCGTCGCGGATTCTGTCAAGCTTCGCAGTAAATATACGCAAACATGGCTGACAAGATGGATCGCGGTCTTGATGAGATCATCGCTGATACTGTACGTCTTTCTCATCTCCCTCCTATCCTTTCATACCGTCTCCTGCATGCAGTACATGATGACATGGACGCGCCCCCGTCTCGCATCAACCAACACAGGCTGACTTTTCTTTTTCGCAGCGCGCCAATCGACCTCGCAACCCCCGTGGCCAAGGTCGCCGACGTGAACCCCGTAATGACTACCCTCGCGATGGTGTTAGAAAGGTTGGTTTCTCCTCAGACGGCAAATCGGCCTTCTCCATGAGTCTTTGTTGACGTCGGCGGTGCAGGTTGACTTCCCTCGCCCTCCAATGATGCCAACTCGACCTGTACAACCCTCCTCGCAACTCGTCCTTTCGGTGCTCGGGGCTTTTGTCGATTGAACGGCTTTCCACTCTGAAAATCCATTGCTGACCAGAGCGTCCCTCCCATTTGCAGTCCGCTCGCGACGATTCACGAAACCTTGATAGGTCAGTCAAAATCTTGCCTTCCAACTCCTCTCGCTTGCTAACCGCACACAGCGAATGGGTCCATGACCGATTCGAAGAGACCAGTAATTCTTGGAAACCCTTTCCTGCCCAGGATGCCATTTTAACAGCTATCCAGACAATCGCCGAGCTCCTGCTCCTCGTCGCCGCCGCGAATCCCCCGACCAGTGAGTCGCACCTATCAACGATCGCGAACCCCCTAACCTTGCACAATAGGGAGTCCAAGGGCGCCAAGCTCAGAGTTGACAACATTCACTATGACCTCACTGAGGAAGACCTGGATGTAGGTGGATGGCATGGCTGGAATTACTACACAGCAGCTCACAGGCATATAGGAGCTATTTCGAAGAATTGGCCCAGTTGTTCGCCTTCAGCTACGGTACGATCGTGCTGGACGATCCGAGGGAACTGCTTACGTGACGTACGAACTGAAGGAGGACGCTCAGGAGGCGGTCAAACAGTTTGATGGTGCCAATGCCAATGGTGAGTGAAAAGCCTTGCCGTATTGTGCAACCCGGCTGACAGGAACCAGGCCAACCCATTCGATTGACTCTGCTACCCTCGCGAAACCCATTTGATACCGCCGTTATGCCCGGCCGTCCACTGGCAGAGCGAATCTCGAGTCCCGGGGAACGAAGATCCCATTCCCCCCATCGCCGGTATGATGACGACGATGCTGCCCGCAGAGGAATCGACAGATATGTTCCCGGTCAGGGTCCTCGCCGCAGCCCAATGCCTCGGCAGGGTGGTCGGGGCCGCGGTCAGGGTGGTCGTCGCCCTGGAGCTCGACGCGATGGCAGAGATGGGGGCAGAGATCAGGAGGGCGGACGCGGCGGACGAGGCAACCCTCGCGGAAAGAAGACACAGGAGGAGCTGGATGCAGAGATGGCGGACTACTTTGGCGGCGGTGACAACGCGCAGGCCGCAGAACCTGCTGACCAGCAAATTGCACCCACTGCTCAAACACAGGCACCTGCGCAGACTCAAGCTCAAGCTGCGACCGACGATATCGACATGATCGAGTAGCTTTGCTGCCATGATACTTGACTTTGATATCTGTCCTGTTCACAACTATGTACAACAACAGAATGTTTAGCGCCTTGCACCTAAAATCCCACCTTCGACGTTGTCAGCAATAATTTGGTCGCCTGTAGTCAAACAGTCCACATGAAAAGAGAAGACTTCAACCCCCTTGCGTGTTGCGCCGGCTCCATGCATATGATAGTGACCCCTGTCATTGTTAGTAACGTCTCGATTGAGTCGGGTTACAAACAAAAGGGGAAAGAAACTCATGGCAGGTTGCCTACCCCTGTGAAGCCCAGGTTTCGGCCTGTGACGAGGCCGTTGAAGGACATGTCAACATTGACGCTCATGTTGAAGCTGATACTGTTCCTGTTGCTCGGTGTTTGCTGCTGTGGTCCATTGACGTTGTGTCCATGCAATGTTGTCTGCTGGTTGACAGTTCTGGCCCCTCGCATCAAGCCTCCATTGTTCTGTGTTGATACCCAGCGAGTAGTTTCGCTTCTTGTCTGAGTGATTGTAAATGGTGACCCAGGAGTTGTTTTGACACCTCGATCTGTTGCTCTCCTCGACAGTTGCCGAGGAGGCAGCTCTTCCACGCTACCTTCTGAGTCTGAGCCATAGTCTGAGGAGTCATCATATGATGTGTCTTCTTCGTCGGATGATAGATATACACTCTCGGCATCGTCAGTATCTTTTCCAGGTGACGATTCAGCTCTTTTCTGCTTCTGCTTTGGTTGATACGTCTTTACTGGTACTGTCGTATCAGCTTCTTCGATTTCGTCTGGCTGCCGAGGGTTTGAAGCTGGAATAGTATCCGTGTTATTGTCGTTGCGTTTGTCTTGTGATGATCTGGTGGTTCTGGATGAGGATGCCGATGCAGTATCATGCTGATGTTGAGGAGAAGAGAACATCATGGGCTGTCAGTTGATGTTGTCGACGGTTTGGAAATGATCGATCAAGTTGTTGGGTTTTGGTCGATAATGAATACTTTAGGTAGTTTGCATTACGAGTTCGATTCTATGTAATCATGTATCTTCAGTGAGGGTCTGGTCTAATCTATAAAATAGCCTCGATAGCCTGCCAAAGGTTCGTCATCATGTGCTGTTATGTCTTCCAGAGGCGAATCGAATCGGGCCATGAATGGTTCCCCGCGACACCAGAAACAGGGTGGGATCCTTGAAGAGTGACGTCGACCTTGACCACAAGAAACGACTTTATCGCTGTGCAGACAGGCCTCGGTTCATTTTCTTCATAACTACCATGCGAAACCATTCATTTCATTTCCACGGAACGTAACGTAACGTAACGTAAGGTAGCCAGGCTAATGGTTTTGAAAACGGTCGTGAATTTATACATACGCTAATCTAATGACCTACATACAGGCTACTAACTACTAACACAAGTGCCTACCGATCTAGGTATATACGGATGGTATAAACGCCCATAGCCCAGGTTTGTAGAGTGGACTGCCCACCAACTAAAAGTCACATAGTCGTTGGAGATGGCGGCGGGGATATCACTATCACTTTCAACTAATTATAATTCATCCTCAGTTGATCGATCGATGCCTTACAGGTATCAAATGGATACTGGTAACAAAGCACGGGAAATGGAAGCCCCGCACTCACCTCGCCCTCCCATCTTCGACGCTTTTCTGCATCCACGTACTAACCAGACGATCTCGAATCTCGATGCAGTGTAAGCAAATCTCGTAGCATCTGTTGGCTCGCATAGACTACATAATAAGTACCTGAAATATGCCCTGTAATATTCAAGTAAAGTTGGCAATATGCCTACCTATTCTGTCACCCATTTGTCGGGATCGGTAATCTTCTGATTCGGGTTTCTATCACTTGAAGTTTCTTCGCCTTTAGAACATGATGGATGAGAAGCTAGGATATCAAGATCTAGTAGATTGAGTGTATCCAATCTTGTACACTTGGGACCATGTCGTGTGCATATCGTCGTGGCTAATAAGTCTTGAGAGTCGAATTCTCTCCATCAAGAAAAAATGGTTCAACTGAGATAGCCATATCTCCTAGAGACGAAACCCGAGATGTTGCCTGTCAACCTGACCGCAATTCTTAATACCTGCTCCTCCTAAATAGCAGCAGTATATTCATTGATAACTACCTACCTATGCATAAAGCAAACAGACTTCGCCCTTTGTTGGAACGTTAATAAGGATCAGTAAATTGTACTCTTTAGGTGCTTCTAGCAACTCACTTACCCTAGTTCCCCCGCGTCAATCTATCTCCTTCTCACATATTTACCTCAAGTCAACGCATAACGCTCAACTTGCATTGATTATCAATCATAAGATGACAGCTACCATCGAATCTCTGCCCATAATCGGACTACTGTCCATTGGCGATATGGGAGTCGGCATTGCAAAACTACTAGTTGCCAACGGATTCACTGTTGCAACCAATATCTCTGGCAGAAGGTGATTGATGAATCAAGCAAGGAGGATGAAATGTCTGCTAACGACCCCCCCCAGCAAAGATACCATCGAGCGAGCGCGGGATGCAGAAGTTGAGCTCCTCATGTCTGATGTTGATCTGGTCAGACAGAGTTCCGTTATACTCTCCATTGTGCCGCCTAAAGACGCAGTGGCAACAGCCACTCGTATTACAGATGCGTTAGCAGGCTTGGACACTACGAGAGAGCTTTACTTTGTCGATCTAAATGCTGTTGCACCCTCGACGGTCAAGGCCATTGCGGCATCTGTTAAGAGATCAAATCTGCCGATACGGTTCGTTGACGGGAGCATTATTGGGCACCCTCCCAAAAAGACACCCACAGATGCCGCAACAGAATCATCAAGCAGTGACGATTCTTCTGACTGGTACCGTCCTAGCATTCCTATATCAGGCCCGGATGGTTTTGGCTCGCTCCCCTTTGGAAAGGAACTGGTGTCTGTTCTCAACATGAAGCAAATCTCTCCTGATATCGGCGCTGCAAGTGGCCTCAAAATGTGCTTTGCTTCCCTTTCAAAGGGATTTACCGCCATTGCCACTCAATCATTCACGACGGCACATAATCTTGGCATCTTAGACGCACTTAAAGAAGAGATTGGTACCTTTTATCCAGCCACGCTTGCCAACGCTGAAAGGAGCGTCCCTGGCATGCCGCCCAAGGCGTATCGCTGGGTACGAGAGATGGAGGAGATCGCCCTCACTTTCAATGAGGAAGCGGGCTGGGATAAACAGATGTTCATGGGTGCCGCGAGTGTCTATAAGGATATTGCGGAGAATGAAGTACTTGGAAACGAGAAGATAGGCAAGAGGAAGAGGGGCACAACGCTGGATGATGTCGCCAAGGCGGCAGCGGAAGGATTGCACAAGAAGCAAAGACCACATTAAACAAACGCAGCTAGAATACTAGGTACTCACACAGGTACACATATAGCGATTTCTAGTCGTTGGGAGGGGTACTTGTACATTCTTATTACACGTACAACAACCACCAATGAGGACCATCAACTCCGTGCTAACCTATACAACATATATCCGAGAGTTAGGCACGTTGAGTTTCCAGTCGTTGTTGAACCCAGGTTTCGAGAACATGGAAGCATCGGACGATGTTACAAAGATACCTACGTTGGAGAGAGCGCCGAAATGATTCTCCAACAAGCGTGCCTCAGGTTGAGAAGGATTCACATCAGTTTCGACCTCGAGCTTGCTGGATGTTCCAAACACCACACCGGTTTGTTTGTCTCCGACTGGCTCGCTAGCAGAAGTATCCGTTGATGCAAAGAACTGGATTTTGGAACTCACAGGGACAAAGTTGCCCCCTTCCATAGCTTGGATGAACCTTTGCATCTCTTCTTCTTCAGATACAACAAAGTGAGTTTGCTCGGGGTCAAGTGACAGCAAACCCTTCTTTGCCCCCCAACCACCGCCACCACTCACTGAAAGCTGTTAAAAGACGAAATCGGGCACATGGGGCTGGCAGTTTTGCTTACAAACTTGATACAATCTACCCCCTTGCCTATACAGGATACCCAATTGATCAGAGGTCACAGCCGTCAGCTCCGTGATGCTTTGGCCATCGGCGAATGTTGCCTTGGGATCCGGATTGACATAGGGCGAGCTGCCCCCCGACTGGACAAAAGTTGGAGGTGTGATCATTGCCCAAATACCCATAGGAGACTGAACCAAGTCCGATTTGCTGGCATGGAGGTCGTCCACTGCTGGTTCGAGCTCAGTCGATGCTGGAACTGACTCGTCTTCAATGTCGACTCGCCGTACGATATTACCAAAGCTCTCGGTTACCACACGGGGTTGAGTCAAAGGCACGAGGGGGGCCCAGATACCAAGGTCGTCGATTGACGAGAGCCTTTTCTGAACAGGGATGGCTACTTTCTGCAAATGCTTTTTTTCATTTTGCTCAATAAGTTTCGGGTAGCCAGTCGACAAGTCGTAACGGCTGATAATAAGTGTCGAGGTCCTGTGGTTCTGAAAAGTGGTGTTGGTAAGAGGGATGGTGATATGCGGGCTGCCAAGATCCATCGTTAGAGCTGACACCTTCCCACCGTCCGACCATTCCTTTGGGGGCGCCTCTGTCCATAATCCCGGTAGGATACCGTCGAGGTTGCCACGGAGGACAGATATGCCTTGGATGGGTTTGTTGTTCGGCACTGGCGGGGCGATGTGATCAACAACAGCGCTCAGAGTATGGAACTCGCCAGTCCCCTCAGAACCTGACAGCATATCTACAAACTCAGACATGAATACATTTTTGCCTATCCATTGCGCATACTGTGGAGTTACCAGTATAACTGCTGCATCGTGGCGGCTAGGATTGGTAATGTTTATCTGAGATCTGACGGCTTGTAATAGCCTTGAGGGATCCTTCGGAGGGTCAGCAAAGTCGACAATTCTTCTTGTTCAAGAGCTCACTCTGATCTTCGGACTCAGCTCAACTGTGAAGTAGTCCGATTGTTTACTTGTTGAGTAGACTCTCCTAGTTGTGGTCGAAATGCAATTGTAGAGACGGCTCTTGGGAGCTCTCAGTGCTAGCCGCAAGGCCATTGGGACAGAATTCAAAGACCGGTTACACCGAATACGTCAGGTTAGAGTAGATGCTTTAACATTGGCTGGCCTTTGGAGTAATTTCGTCTCAACTTATTGCATACCTAGGGAGGCCCCTAACTAGGTAGGTTGGTAAGATAGGTACTAAGTCTAAGACGACATCAAGCTCAGGCACTTGACTTCCTTGGCTGAGTTGAGCGTTTGTGGCTAGTGAGCTGCTGCGCCACTTTCCTTTTTACGAAACATGGTCGTCCGATATCGTTGGTGTAAGAAAAGAGTCATCAGAATGGAGATGAGTACAATCAATTGACATGTGACATGAGATGAGCTGCGTTGGGATTATTTCTAATGATTTCATTTGATTTGATTTGGCACAGTAAGTTAGTACCTAGGTACTGAATTATATCAATGTTAATGCTGCTGCGCCACACTTTCTCTACCCCTCCATGAACGAACTAGGTAGGTAACTAAAAGTCATCCCCCACCATCAGAAGAGGGTGACTCAATCCTCGAAATTGCAGTGCTGTAGCTGAGCTGGTAAGAGTCACACAACATCTACCTATATCAATTCGAGGTGCAGGTCATTGCTTGAAGCCCTCAAGTTACGGGCTTCATTCAGTCATCTCCGGCACGACGTTTAGACTCGCGGTTCGAGCATTGAGGGTGCGATCTGTTTCCCCAAGAGCAAGCCGACCCTTAACAACCACGCGAGTAAACATGGCGACCAACAGTGGACGAGGAAACCCAAGTTCGTTACAGCCCTCCGTACATAATCTTCATGCTGATGCTAATCATAACATCATAGTCGCCGCCAGCGAGGGCATCCAGGACGCTACCAGCACTCCTCCAGCCGTTCCCGCCGCGGAGAAGAAGGAGATTGTCGAGTCTGCGACCGGTGCGCATGCTACAGGTCAAGATGCCGGCGCAGCAGCCGCCGCCGGTGCGCCCAAGGTGAAGTCCGAGAAGGAGTGTATGTATTAGGCAGTTCATTGACGGTTTTGGGTGCATCCCCTGACATGGTTTCACAGTGGAAAAAGAACGAAAGAAGGCCGAGAAACAGGCTAAGTTCGAAGCAAAGAAGCAAAAGGCCGCTGCCACCGCCCCCAAAGCTACCAAAGAAAAGAAGCCTAAGGAAAAGAAGGTCGAGGAGGAACCTCTCCCTGAATACGTCGAAGACACCCCCGAGGGCGAGAAAAAGCGAATCCGGTCATTTGAAGACCCCCATTTCAAGGCCTACAACCCCATTGCGGTCGAGTCAGCATGGTATAGCTGGTGGGAGAAGGAGGGTTTCTTCAAGCCCGAGTTCAAGCCCGATGGAAGCGTCAAGGACGAGGGCAAGTTCGTCATTGTTCACCCTCCCCCCAATGTCACTGGTGCTCTGCACATGGGTCACGCCCTTGGTGACTCCCTCCAAGATCTCATGATAAGATGGAACCGTATGCAGGGCAAGACTACCCTTTGGTTGCCCGGATGCGATCATGCTGGCATCTCTACGCAGAGCGTTGTTGAGAATATGCTTTGGAGAAAGGAGGGCAAGACAAGACACGACCTTGGTCGCGAGGAGTTCGTTAACACCGTCTGGAAGTGGAAGGACGAATACCACAAACGCATCAACAAGGCCCTGACCAGTCTGGGAGGATCATTTGACTGGAGCAGAGAGGGTACGTCAGCCCCAGACTCATATGAGGAGAAAAAACTGCTAACAGAAACCAGCTTTCACCATGGACAAGAACTTGTCTGCTGCTGTTACTGAGACCTGGGTCAAGCTTCACGAAGAGGGTACGATCTACCGAGCAAATCGACTTGTTAATTGGTGCACCAAGCTTAACACTGCACTTTCCAACCTCGAAGTCGTCAACAAGGAGTTGACTGGCCGTACCCTGCTCGAAGTCCCTGGATACGACAAGAAGGTCGAGTTCGGCGTCATTGTCCACTTCAAATACCCCATTGAAGGTTCCGATGAGCTTGTCGAGGTTGCCACCACCCGTATTGAGACTATGCTTGGTGATACCGGTATTGCCGTTCACCCCAAGGACGAGAGGTACAAGCACCTCGTCGGAAAGACTGCCATCCACCCCTTTATCGAGGGCCGCAAGCTGCCCATCATCGCCGACGAGTATGTCGACATGGAATTTGGTACCGGTGCTGTCAAGCTTACTCCAGCTCACGATCCTAACGATTTCACTCTCGGCCAGAAGCACGGTCTTGAGTTTATCAACATCTTGACCGACGATGGTCTTATGAACGAGAACACCGGCGCTTACAAGGGCCAGAAGCGATTCGACGTCCGTTACACTATCCAAGATGATCTCAAGGCCAAGGGTCTATATGTTGACAAGAAGGACAATGCCATGAAGGTTCCTCTGTGCGAAAAGTCCAAGGATATCATCGAGCCTCTTCTGAAACCCCAATGGTGGGTTCGCATGAAGGAACTCGCTGAGCCTGCCTTGGCTGCTGTTCGAGACGGGCGCATTAAGATCCGGCCAGAGACTGCTGAGAAGAGCTACTTCAGATGGCTCGAGGACATCAATGACTGGTGCATCAGCCGGCAGCTCTGGTGGGGTCACCGATGTCCCGTCTACTACGCTAAGATCGAGGGCGGCGCTGGAGATATCCCTGAGGAGAAGCTCTGGTTTGCCGGCCGAACACGAGAGGAGGCTGAGGAGAAAGCCAAGGCTGCACTCCCTGGCAAGACATATACACTCGAGCAAGATGAGGATGTTCTCGACACATGGTTCTCCTCTGGGCTCTGGCCTTTTAGCACCCTTGGCTGGCCCAACAACACCCACGATCTACAAACTCTCTACCCTACAGAGGTCCTCGAGACAGGTTGGGATATTCTCTTCTTCTGGATTGCCAGAATGATCATGCTTGGTCTCAAGATGACGGGTGATATCCCATTCAAGGAGGTCTATTGCCACAGTCTTGTTCGAGATTCCGAAGGTCGTAAGATGAGTAAGAGTTTGGGTAACGTCGTTGATCCCCTGGATGTCATCTCAGGTATCCAGCTGCAGTCTCTCCACGACAAGCTTCTGCAAGGTAACCTACACCCCAGCGAGGTCACAAAGGCTACCAAGTATCAGAAGACTGCCTTCCCTGAGGGCATCCCCCAGTGTGGTGCTGATGCCCTACGTTTCACCATGATTAACGCCACAACCGGCGGTGGTGATATCAACCTAGATGTCAAGATTATCCACGGATACCGCAAGTTCTGTAACAAGATCTTCCAGGCTACCAAGTATGTTCTGGGAAGTCTCCCCGAGGACTTCACTCCCTCGACGTCAGGGGTTGTCCGTGGCGAGACTCTTGCCGAGCGGTGGATTCTCCACAAGATGAACACCGCGGCCAAAGAGATCAACCGTGCTCTTGAGGATCGCGAGTTTTCCAAGTCAACATTGATTGTCTACCGCTACTGGTACAACGAGCTTTGCGATGTCTACATCGAGAACTCAAAGGCTATCATCCGTGACGGTACTCCAAAGGAGCGTGAGTCTGCTATCCAGACTCTCTATACTGCTCTCGAGGCCGCTCTCACCATGATTCACCCTTTCATGCCCTTCATCACCGAGGAGATGTGGCAACGAATGCCCCGACGACCTGAGGATCAGACCAAGTCTATCATGGTCGCGAAGTTCCCCGTCTACCACGAGAAGCTTGACGACCCCGAGTCTGAGCGCGCTTACGAACTTGTTCTAGGCTGCTCCAAGGCCGCGCGCTCACTGATGGCTGAGTATGCGCTCAAGGATGAGGCCGAGGGTAAGTGCTCTAGCCCTGTGATCCTGTAAACGACTTTTACTGATTCATTCATAGTTATCATCCAGGCTTACAACGATACTGCCCTCACTACCGTCAAGGAGCAGTCGTCTTCTATTAAGACCCTGAGCGGCAAGGGTATCAAGGGAGTCGAAATCCTCAACCCCGATGCTACTAGACCCGCTGGGTGCGTCGCCTATCCTGTCTCAACCGAGGCCTCCGTTTTCCTTCACGTCAAGGGCCGCGTTGACCTTGATGCTGAGATCGCCAAGGCCCAGAAGAAGTTCGACAAGGCAAAGAGCAATATCCAAAAACAGGAAAAGATTCTCAATGACCCTGGCTACCTTGAGAAGGTCTCAGACGCCGTCCGCGAGACAGACGAGAAGAGACTGGCAGATGCCAAGCAAGAGCTTAACAGCTTCGAGGAGACTATCAAGCAGTTTGAGCAGCTAAAGCTGGAGTAGATAAGATAAGATAAAAGGAAGACGTGTGAAAGAGTGTGTGCTTCGCAATGATTGTGCTTCAGATATAGGAAAGAATTCATGGGAGATGTGGAAGTGATATTTGTAAATGGGTTCTCACTCTACGGGTCCTTTCTTGTAGCTGACGAGACTAACGGATCTATCCATTTCAATGATTTTATGTCGCCTAAATTATTCTCCAGGATCAGCGTCTACCAGCCTCCTTTCCCCAACCCTTCTTCCTTGTCTCTCCTTGATCCTCCGCCATCACCACGTACTGGTTTCGACTGTGCAGCCTCATGTCTCTTCAACTCTTCTGGTACCTTGGAAATGGAGCTCTTGCTGAGGATTTGCTTGAGATCGTACATGGTATCAGCGTCCTCAGGACCCAGGAAAGTAATGGCAACACCACTTTTGCCAGCACGACCTGTTCGACCGATACGATGAGTGTAGCTATCGATTTTAGGGGCCATATTGAAGTTGACGACGAGAGAGACATCGGGAACATCGATACCACGGCCAGCAAGATCAGTTGCAACGAGAACTTGCGTCGCGCCGTTCCGAACTGACTGGAGAGAAGCTTCTCGCTGTTCCTGAGTCTTAGACCCATGGAGTGTGGCAACCGTCCAACCCATCTGCTTAATATCGCGGGCGACAGCATCACAGTTGCGCTTGATGTTGACAAAGACAATAATGGGTGGCGCAAAGTCGTTCGAGGCAAGTATCTCTTGCAGACGCTTCTTGCGACGGTCCTCGCCGGGAATGAACTCGACACGCTGCTCGACAGTGTCCACGGCTTCGCCTGCGTTACCAATGGTGACGACGGCTGGACGGCGGAGGTACTTCTTGGCAATCTTTTCCACCTGAGGCGGCATAGTTGCTGTATACATCATGGTCTGTCTGTAACGATCGTTTCCACCTAGATAACGCTTCATTTTTGTTGCATCCTCGGCATCTTCCGTATCCGGCTTCTCGTTGTTGACTGGTAATGCTTCGAGGATCCTGTTAACGGGTTCCTCAAAACCCATGTCGATCATACGATCTGCTTCATCCATAATGACATAGCAACATTGTGCTAGGACGAGCACTCGTCGGTCGAGACAGTCGATAAGACGACCCGGTGTAGCAACGATAATCTCAGCACCATCACCCATGTTGTTTATTTGCTCCTCGATAGAGTGGCCGCCGACGATGCTCACAACGCGAAAGCCGAGGGGACCAGCAAACTTCCTGGCTTCAGACTCGATCTGCTGCACCAGTTCTCGAGTCGGGGCCATGATGAGAGCGTAGGGGCCATCGTTCTTATTGAGCTCGTCGAGAGGCGGTAGATCAGAGATGTAGACTAACAGTGGTAGGAGGAAAGCGGCTGTTTTTCCGGAACCAGTGACAGCTACACCGATGAGATCGCGGGCTTGCAGCGCGATAGGGATTGCAGCTCGCTGAATGGGCGTCGGCTCCTTGTAACCCACGTCCTCGACAATGTTGAGCAAGCGCTTAGGGAGATTCGATTCTTGCCAGCTTCGCATGGGGTTCGGAATCATACCGCCCTTTGTAGCGATTCCAAAATCTTCTTTGAAAATTCGCCAGTCCCGCTCGCGCATATCTCCCAAAGACTTTTCAGACCATCGCTTGCCCAGCCCTGTTCGATCAGCTCGTTGTCTCGCTTTGTCGCGTGCTCGGAAGAAGTCTTCCATGATGCCCTTTGCTCTCTCTTTGCCATTCTCTGGATCTCTCTGCTCTATCATTCGAGCTCTTTTGCGAGCGCGCTCCTCGGCTTCGTCGTCAAATTCTCCACCGACACCGGCGAATGATCCATTGTGGTTGACGGACTGTCGAGTATATAAGGGATCGTTGTCGCGCGACGTGTCTTCATCAGCGTCCCACTCGAAATTGAACTTCTTTTCTGTTGTTCGCATTCGTTTCTTCTTCGCCGAAAAGTTAGACTGTTGGTTAACTTGGGGCCCCAAGTATCGTGATCGGAGGAGAGTGGCCTCGATATCCTCTGCAGACTGCTTATCCGCAGCCTGTTTATCTCCCTTCCGTCCTTCTCTTCCCCTTCCCCTCCCTCGTCCTTGATCTCGATATCCATCTCGATCACGGCCATTCTCCTGATTCATAGCCTTGGGCCCCGTTGGTACGCGCGATGATCCATTCGTGGAATCGTTGTGCCTTGAAAGACCGTTTGATCTGGCGGCCCATTTTTCTTCTTCCTCTCGCCGTTTCTGCGCATCTTCGGAAGCCTTGCGCTTCTGCGCGTCTTCCTCCTTCTTTGCCTTTTCAGCTGCTAGTCGCTCTCGTTCGGCCTTGGGGATGAACCTAGGCTTTGCGGCGGCGGCATCTGCAGCTTTCTTTTGCCGCAAGATTTCTTCAATATCGAGGGGCATTTTTGTGTGATGAAAAGAACAGAAACAACAGAGAGATGCGTTATTGGAATATTTCCATTAGGCAGTCGCCCACCACAAATAGAAGCGATGAGATGACTGATGATTTGTTGTTGAATGACAAGAGTTGACAAGAGTTGACAAGGCTGAGGCAGTGTGGGTTTAGCTCTAGGTGCTTCTACGGATCATTGGTTGATGAATAAACAATGGATGGGTCCATCTGCATACTGTAGGTA
>JABEEJ010000276.1:0-63999 GCA_013363135.1 Fusarium brevicatenulatum
GTTTTATAATAATATATATATTAATATTACTAAAGCTAAAATAAAAGTTAAACTAAAAAAAGTTTAAAGTAATTAAAAGGTAATAGTAATATTAAGTTTATAAGTTAGTTAAAAGGTTCTAGAGAAAATATACTTTAGGTATACTTTAGGTTTAATATAATGTTTTATATACCGCGATAGGCTTTCAGTTACATGTCTCAGCCATATGTCTTAACTGCAAACCGAGAGTAGGGGGTACTATCCGCCCTGAAGAAAATGAAGAATTCGAAGCAGTTGCAGCACGGATCCGGCCAAACGAGGCTTGGATCGTGTCCGTAGTCGAGGGTTGGATGGCAATTCACAGACAGTGACTTCCTGCAGATACTGCGCATAGCTATGTCGAGTGACACACGTATTAATGTCGCGATCCTCATTAGTTAAGCTCTGTAACGCGGGCCGCTAGACCACGAGAATGTCAAGTAGATATATAAATTGATTGAGCTGTACTAAAAGCTAAATATGGTGTGTGACAAATTCCCTACAAGCCTCTACCGGGCATACACGGCACTTCTGCGGACAATTGACTTGCTCCAAACCCAAACCGGAATCACCAGAAGGTAACCAAGCCAAAGAAGACCAGCCATGGTTGCGAACTGCTTCAGTGGGCCCATACCATTCATCCAACTGATGGCCGAGTAGGATACGCCAAAGGCCAAGCAATTCTTCATGACATTAACAAGGACACCGATATCTCCTGCTCGTGAAGGCATAGTGTTGACGGAATAAGTAAGCAGAACATTAGCCGATCCCGTCAAACCAAATGCAAGGAGACTCCATCCGACGCAGACAACGATCCAGTGGACAGGGGTTTGAAGTCCATGGCCCAGGATAATGCAGCCAAGAGGGCTGGCAATTCCTCCGACAAGCATCATTGGCAGTCTGCTCCTGGGATTAGGCTCCTGGGTGCGTCCCTTTGTTGAGCGGATGAAGAGAAGGTCTGCGAGGTAACCACCAACCGGGAGGCCAATAAGAAGACCGATAAGAGAACCGACGTTGAGCAGACCAATCGAACGCGAATTCCACAACAGAGGAGGTTGGGCGTAGGTGATGGCAATGAGGATGGAGATAATAACAGTCCAGCCAATGGTGAGGCCAAAGATGTAGACAGTGACGAGGACTTGAGGTGCCATGAGCAGCTGCAGCGGTCGAATCAGTGATAGGCCCATTTCCTTCCACTTCATCGGCATAAACTCGCTGCTGAACGACCTCGAAATGTACTCCTTTCTGAAGCTGGCAGGAGAGATCTCCCCAGTTGTAGTTTCGGCCGGTGATGAGATGCAGATATCCTCGACCGAGGTGCTCGTAGGCTTCGGTTCGGCGACGGGCGAGCTTCCAGGTCTGGGTTGAGCCGCGTCCAGCTCTTCGATATCGTGAGTTGTCTCAGGGAGCATCAAGATGGAGCCAAAGAGGTTCAGGCCAGTCGCGATGGTCAGAATCCTCAGGTACCATCTCCAGCTTCCCAGACTGACTCCAACTGCACCAGCGACCATGGGACCGATGGCGGAGCCAGCAGCGAGGAAGCCAACGTAGACGACCATGGCTCTTCCGAGCTGATGCGTGGGAAACGTCTCAGCTACGATGATGGGACCAAGAGCCTCGACGAGACCACCAGCCAATCCACCAACGATGCGTGAGTTTCGAAGGGAGTAGTAGTCGCTGGCTTCGCCGGACCAAATGTTACACGCGATGAAGATAACGAGCGAACCGAGGACCGTGTAGCGCTTTCCGATGAGTAATGATAACGGGAGAGCGAAGAGATTCTAAAAGGGTCAGCAAATCAGCAGATCCATCAAGGATAAGACGGTGGTTAACGCACAGAGAGTCCAAGAGCCAGCAGAGCATACGTTGGCAAGTTAGAAGCCTGATCCTGCGTGCAGTGCAGCTCCTGAATGATCAAACCAAAGACGGGAGAAAGACCAGCGGCCCAGGCATTCCCGAGTAAATTGTAAAAGCTGACGTTCAGCAGAACACATATACGCCACCAGAGCGGCCATTGCTATTAGTCGCGTTCCATTAGCATTCGTGTTCTCAACTGAACCCGTGACTGGAGGTGCTCTTACGAAAGGAGAGATAGACATTGTCGAGTACGCGGTCCTCGTAGCACAGTTGATGACTGGCAGTGATGTCGATGACAACTGATTGATGAGACTGATATCAGAAAAGGAGTGTTTGCTCACAGGGTTCGAGCCTCAATCCTTTATGCCTTCGCTTATCACTGGCCATTGCCCTGTGCTGGTCTAGACCAAGCCTCGTGCCAGGATGCTTCCGGCAGTGAGACGCTGTCTCCCGTCGTTGCCCCGATCCCCGGAAAAAGATCCAGCTCTTACCCCAGAGTTTACCCCGCACGATCTCGTCGCTTCAATCAGAGCGTGACGCGTTTTGCATGGCTCGAAAGCTTCGTATCCTTGTGTGATGGCGACTCAACAAATCCCGCGGCGTCTTAATCTCGCTTGACGCACGTTGTGCCATCAAGTCCGCGGGGTCTGACTTCGGCGCCCCAGTCAGCCGTTATCTCAGGCATGGATACTCTTGAATCTGACCTAACGGAAGTGGCAATTATGAGTGGGATGCCCGTAGGCCGAGTGAACGGGAAGTTCGGAAGACGGTGTTCGACGTATCGTTACAGCCGACAACAGAGGCGCTGTAGCAGCCAGTGCAGTTCGTGATGATAGTCCTAGACAATGGTCATTAGGTGCGCGAAGGCGCGTGATGTAAGCATCAGTTACCACGTCAATCAGCCGAAAATGACGCTCTCATCAGCTGAATCTAGGCGGTTACCAGCTACTCACACAATTACCCAAGGATCATTAGGTATCTACACCAATGGTGGTTTCCAGATTACACAATTTCGAATTAACTTCGTGTTTATATGACAAAATATTTGAGGACGATTGAAGAAAATGCAATTGATGTAGAGCTAAGTAAGTGTTATAATCACGGGTGCATGATAACCGTCTGCGTCTCAACAAACTCCTTCAGCCCCCATTCCGCACCAAATCTTCCAAATCCACTCTGCTTCGTTCCTCCATGAGGCAAAGTCGCTTCATCATGAACAGTAGACGAGTTGATATGCACCGCGCCAACTTGCAGCCGACGCGCCATTTCCAATGCTGCGTACTGATTCCGTGTCCATATCGCACCAGACAGCCCGTAATCACTATCGTTGGCAATCTTGACCGCCTCGTCCCCGTCAGAAACCGCGACGATTCCGAGACAGGGACCGAAACTCTCCGTACGTAAGAAGTCCATAGAACTGGTGATATTATCGAGGATCGTGATGGGTATCAGGTCTGATTCGGTCTGGTGTCCCGTTGACGACTTGACAGAAGATCCTTTGGTTTCCGCATCGGAGACCAAAGCTTGTACTCGCCCGTGACTCTTTGGGCCAACAAGTCGATACGCGGAACCATTCCTGCTTCGTAGCTGTTTTGTAAGTTCAGCACGAAACTCATCAACGACATCCTTTTCCACCAGGACAAGGTCTGTTGACATGCATATCTGCCCGCCCTTTATGCCCAAGCTTGATTAGCAAATCATCAGAAAAAGCCAAAGAAAAGCTCACATTTAGTGTTGCTCCTGCAAGAGCTGCTTCGGCTGCGCGACCAATGTCTGCGTCCTTCAAGACGATGCAACAGTTCTTACCACCAAGTTCCAGCAACACTGGCTTCAGAGCTCGTCCCGCTTGCTCGGCAATGCTACGCCCAACCGGCGTGGAGCCAGTGAAGTTGACCTTTCTGATAGCAGGATCTCGGATGAGATAATTGACTACCTCAGGGGCATCTTGAGGTCGATGGAGGATAAAGTTGACGACGCCAGAAGGGAAGCCAGCTTTTGCGAACAACCCAGCGACGAAGTAATGTATCCGGGGACTAAGCTCAGATCCCTGCACATGACCGAGATCAGTATGTCACTACTAAGGATCATGGATAGGGTCCTCACCTTGAGTATAACAGTGTTTCCAACAGCAAGTGGGGCAATGACTGCTCGAAGAGCCAAGAAGAGAGGCGAATTCCAGGGAGCAATTCCCAGAATAACTCCCAAAGGACGAGTGAACACTAAGCCGTATGACCCTTCAGGTTGGGTATGTGGGATGCTGCCACTCATGCTCCCCGCTGTGAGGAGATACGCAGTCTGTTCGATCAGATCGATACTGGTGGTAACACCAATAGAAGCCCACTCATCGTCGCAGTGTATCTCGGACTTCATAATATTTCGAGCCTCATTCTGATGGTCCTTGAGTACCTACGCTCCCACATTAGTCATGGCATCCAACCTAGCCAAGGAAGTTCGGTACCTGTGCCAAACGCAAGAGAAGACTGCGCCTATGCGTCGGAGAAGTTGTGGACCAAGTCAAGAATGCTTTGCTACAACTCTCCACTGCAGCCGTGCAGTCAGACAAATGAGCGCCCTGGAAATACCCTCCTTCAAAGGACTGATGTCGCGAAGTATCATCCTCTCTCAAGATTGCAGCATCGTTGATAAGCAGGGGAACACGATAACCCTGTGACCCATTGCGAATCACAGGCTGGTCAATGGTTGAATCTGTCATTGTTTCTAAAAGAGCTTCAGTGGAATTTACGACTTCCGGAATGCGATATCGGAAACTGAGTATCATTTTGGCGAGATATCGTATTACTTGTAGTACGGACTAACAGAAGGTTTCCGGGAACACGCAAAGCAACAATAATTCGTAGCCTCGGGCGCGGATGCGCCAATCAGTATAGTCCGGCGTTAGGGGCAACATCGGGTGCCCGTCCATTTTCCAGGCGATTGGCCAGACACCGGATCATCAGCTGTCAAACACATGCTAGAGTCTGTAGTGAGGCGGTCACGTTGGTCTTTTCCTGGCCGAACAATCCGAAAAGATGATATTGTGAGGGACCCGATGCAAGCATAAGAGAATGACTGATGGTGATGAAAGAGGTTGAACGACAAGACAAAGTCGGCTATAGGATCCCAGTTTAGACAGGCAGCTGGTGACATGTAGCGCAGACTCATTTGTAACTTGTGTTAGTAGAAATTGAAGCATTGAGCGAAGGGAATGTCTTGTGGTGATTCCAGAGCTTTGATCGAGTAAAAAGGAGGCTATCTCATCTTCAGGTATGAAGAATAATAAGATACTCAATCTTACTATGGCTCTACTTCACTATTTGACACTACGTTGCTCTCAAGACAAATCATACTCAATGAAGGGGTTCTTTTATTTGGGAGCCTATATTATTGCTGTCTCCATTCCCTCTTTATACATGCGCGAACAAGACTATCTAGCTTCTCATTCAGACACATAAGTCTCAACGTCAACTCCTGCCACGCGGTAGAAACCCAAGGCCCTGAGCATCGGCTTATCATCAAATCGATAGAGATAAACCTTACCGTTGTCGTCTGCATGATGCTGATACTTGTGCCAAGTTGGAACACAGAAAGTATCACCCTGCTTCCATTGAAGGACTTTGTCTCCGACTTGAGTGGAACCGGAACCTTCAATGACATGGTACACAGCAGAACTTGTCTCTTGGATCTCGGGCGACTTGGCTCCGGGGTTAAGTCTTTCAGCCGAAGCACCAATGATGCGACCAACTGTGTGATATGTTAGCTGAAGCTCAAGGGTCGTCAATGTCAGCACTTACTTTCAGCCCCACTAGGCTTCAGATACGGCTCTGAGACCCAGTCATCAGGGCTGGCATCTAGCTTGGGCTGCATCTTGCTCCATGGGTAGACAATATCAGACTCTTCAAAGTCTTCAGCTGGGTATCGTGCAGCAGTATGATGTTCCACAAAATGGACAGGGAAATGGATGAAGCTGGGGAGGTCAAGTCCATCAAGCCAGATGACAGGCTTGTCATCTCCACCCTCCTCATCAGCGCCCTTCTTTCCGTGGTCATGCCAGTTCCAGGTGGGTGTGACAATGACATCACGAGGCTTCATGGGCACTCTCTTGCCATGAACTGCAGTGAAGCCACCGGTGCCTTCAATGATGAACCTGCAAGCGAAGGCAGTGTGTCTGTGCGCAGGTGCTGTCTCCTTGGGCTGCACAAGCTGAAGTCCAGCATACAGGGTATCAGTGGTGTATGGAGCCGCTAGCCCAAAAATGTCAGTACTGAGTCCGGGGGCGGGGAAAAGGGCTGCTCGGCTCACCTCTTGCAGGGTTCCCAAGCATCAGGACACGGCGCTCAGCTTGCTTCTCAGTGATAAGCTGACCAGCTTTGAGGAGATATGGCTTGATCTTGTCATATGACCAGACATAGGGAACAGTTTGAGGATTAGGTGCCGGAGGGTTCAGGCGTGTCATCTGAGCCCAGAGAGGAGCTGTGTTGGTACCTTTGAGGGCTTCAACAAGCTCCTCGGATGTGTTGAGTGACTTGGCTGGAGTGACGTCGCCAAGAGGCTGGCCACCAGTTGGTGCTGTGACTGCAGAAGGCGCCATTTTTATTGATCTCTTGGATGTTTCTGGATGAGTGAAGTTCAGTTGATGCTAATTGTGTGGCTGCTGGCAATGGTGTTTATCAATCAATGGCTGTGAATTTGATCTCTTGACGACCTTACCTATTGTATCGTAAATATACTTTAGAATGATTGAGGTGATTATCAATCAATGATTGTCAAGGTAACAAGCTTTATTGCTCGTAAACCGGCAGATGTTGCGGTGGTATCGAGTTCGGGGCACTATCGGGAGGCGATCCCGCGACACCCGCCCCTCATGCTACCGAACACAGCACAAAACTACATAATTTGTCTGTGCATTGCTGACAATTTACTTACAAGTACATCATTCGAGGAGCAGCTTCCAGAGTCCAAAAAATACATGTGACCAAATCAACAATGGCCAAGAACAAGATTACTCAGCCGGTACGTGTATACTCGCCCTCCACTGAAACGAGTCAATGTCTTACTCCAATAGGCCACGGCATATCCTTCACGATCCGTTAACCTTCTGGAGAGACTCCATCAAACTGCCGAGCATGCTAACGGCAATGGCCATTTGCCCGACCCTCAAGTCAAGCTTCACATCTTGATTGTCGGTGCAGGACTTGGTGGCCTAGCCACTGCTGTTGCGCTCGCTCGTAAGGGCCACGAGGTTACAGTGTTGGAGCAGGCAGCTACCTTGGGTGAGGTATGTAATGACCTATCCACAATGCAATACTCCGACCGGTGATTGACGTGTATACTCTAGGTTGGTGCAGGTATCCAGATCCCTTCGAACTCCGGCAGATTACTATTGAAGTGGGGTCTTGGTCCATATATCGAACAATATGCCGTGAAGCCAGACAGCATGACATTTCGAAGATGGGCCAACGGCGATCCGATCGCCTATACAAGACTCTCCCCAGACTTTGAAGACAGATACGGAGCACCCTATTACGTGATCCATCGTGCCGACTTCCATCGTGCCCTTTGCCGCCGAGCAGAAGACCTCGGAGTGAAGATTGTGACAGACAGCAGGGTCACTGACTACGACGAGTCCATTCCTTCCGCCAAGACTTATGATGGCCGTGACTACCGTGCCGATCTGGTCATCGCCGCAGACGGCGTCAAGTCACAAGCTCGATCAGTTGTTCTCGGTGGTTCAGACCTGCCACCGCAAAAGACCGGCTTCGCGGCTTATCGCGCGACAGTAAATACAGAGGAGATGAAGCAGGATCAAGACACAGCATGGTTACTCGAGAAGCCCGGGATCAATATATGGTACGTGTGACATGTCTTCAGTAGTGCAGCTGATGTTGACCGTCTAAGGATTGGGGAAGACCGACATGTCATGACCTACTGTATCGCTGGAGGCAACTCTTTCAACATGGTCTTGTCTCATGTGGACCATTCGTCGCCGGATACATGGAATGCTGAGAATGCAATCCGCGATATGCAAGACTCGTTCAAAGACTGGGACCCAAAGTAGGTTACTCCCTCTCCACATGCACCGTTAATACTAAATATCATCAGGCTGTTCAAAGTGATCAAGATGATCAAGAGTACCCTAAAATGGCCCCTGATGAGCGGCAGCCGTCTCCAAACCTGGATCTCAAGGAGTAAAAAGCTTCTGATCCTCGGAGACGCTGCCCACGCCATGGTACCCTACATGTCTCAAGGTGCCGCCATGGCCGTAGAAGACGGCGCTGCTCTAGCCACAGCAATCTCTAAGATCAAACACAGGGACCAAGTCGCAACAGCCCTGCAAGTCTTTGAGAAGGAGAGGATGAGCCGAAGTTACGGCATGCAGTCTGCAAGCTTAGTAAACGGGAAGCTATGGCACTTCCCAGATGGTCCTCTCCAACAAGCTAGGGATCTCGGAATGAGGGCGGAGGTGGAAGGGCGGCCATTTGTTGAGAGCACAAATCAGTGGAGCGACCCTGTAACTCAGATTTGGGCTTATGGGTATGATGCCGAGGATGCTATTGAGGAGCTCTGGCAGAGCGAGGCTGTATAGCGGTCGTAACATAAATTAACACTGATGCATTTGTTCTGCGAGAAATAAGGTTGGGCGTGAGCAACAAGCTTGTGATGCGTTTGAATGGTGTCTTATTAGCTACCTGGGCTTAATCTAGGGTATCTGCCGCGCACAATTTGATCTGAAGCTTGTGATGCTCGGGTCCACGTCGACGCTAAGGCGGAGTTTGCAATTCGCGTGCAAGCCGAGGACGAATAGTCCGGCAAGGAAGGGATCGTCATTTGTACCCCCGCAAGATCAAAATAGTGGCTCGCTAGCGTCCAAAACCGTAATGGAGGGCTAATGTCACTCTGCCCAGGAGTAAGACACTTTGAGTAAGGCTAAGCTGAATCGCTTCGTCCGAGGATTCACATGGTGTAACAGAGGACTGCTCTGGGGTAACAAACAAAATTGTCTATTTAACTATACTTACTATCCTTATCTTTACGATAGAGTCATCAATCAAAGACTTTTTAATTGGCATCTCTGTGGCGCTTGCATAAACCCACTTGTGTACATTATTGAAAGTCCAATCACTTTCGTCATGTTTCCTCGTTTCATCCTGCTGTCGGTGGCGGCATTCTCCTCTCTTGGCTTGTCGGTCCCTGTCCAGGAGCGACAGCAGCCTGTACTTCCCACCGAAGATTCTTTCTACAAGGTCCCTGGTAACATCAATGACTATCCCCCCGGCACTATCATCGACTATCGCAAACCACCTTCGCCCATTGCTGCATTTGGCGTGTCTCCTGTCAACTTGAAAGACACTTGGCAAATCTCCTACAGAACCAACGACAACTTTGGCAAGGCTCTCTCCACTGTGCTTACAGTCCTGGTCCCGTACAAAGCCGACTTCACAAAGGTCCTTTCATACCAGGTCGCTGAAGATGCAGCTTATGCCGGCTGTGCCCCATCCTATGCCCTTCAATTCGCCTCTGCCACTGGTGGACCACTCGGAACAATCGTCACCCAAGCAGAGCTTTTGCTGATCGAGGCAGCTCTTGAGCAGGGATGGGTCGTTATTGCTCCAGACCATGAAGGTCCTGACGCAGCCTATCTGGCAAACAAGCTTGCTGGTTATGCCACACTCGACGGAATCAGAGCTGCCATCAACTCTGCCAACTTCACCGGCATCTCCAAGAACCCTACCGTCGGAATGTGGGGATACTCTGGTGGCAGTATCGCGTCAGCAGCAGCAGCAGAGCTCCAGCAGTCCTACGCCCCAGAGCTTCGCATCGCTGGTGCTGCTCTTGGCGGCACTGTACCCAACATCACATCTGTCATCAAGAGTATCAACAAGGGACCATTGGCAGGTATCATTCCTCCCGGCATGATCGGACTCTCTAAGCAATACCCGATCCTTAAGTTAGGACTCGATGCTGCTATCAAGCCAGAGTACAAGGCCAAGTTCGACGCTGTTGGGAAGCAATGCTTTGTGGCCGATGTTCTTTCGTTCTTGGGACAAGATGTAGTGGGAATGCTCAAAGACCCTGCCATCTTGACAGAAGAACCCGCCAAAGGCATTCTGGACGAGAATGCTCTCGGTAAACACAACCCCAGCATCCCTCTGTTTGTCTACAAATCCATTCAGGATCAGGTCAGCCCTATTAAGGACACTGACGATCTTGTCAAGTTCTACTGCTCTGGTGGTACCAAGGTTCAGTATGATAGAGACTTGCTCTCAGAGCATGGTTCGCTCGCTATCATTGGAGCTGGAAAGGCTCTGGCGTGGTTAAAGGATATCATGAATGGTAGAAAGGGGCCAAGCCAGTGCAAGACCAGTAACGTGGTGTCTTCCCTTCTAGATCTGAAGGGTTCAATCACACTCTCTGCTGCTTTAATTGAGGCTCTGGTTGATCTGGTGGGAAAGCCAGTTGGTCCTATCATTGGGTAGAGAGCGAGTCCAGGCAGGGTCTCGCAGTCAGCCTTACGGAGTGTTAGGTAGTCTACTACATACGCGGGATAGAGAACAGCGTCCGACAAGTATTGAAATTAGTGCGCTCTGCCTTCTTTCCAAATAGCAGCCTTGATAGTATGGGACTACCCATGAGATCCTGGCACTTGGCCAAACACAACATAATAATACCCAGTAATCATGAAAGTACCGATCTGCGTCTGTGGCTCAAGCACAGACATTGCCTGGGAGTGAACCGGGCCATATCACCTGCCGATCAGGAACTTTTGTGTCCCCCTGCAGCCTTGCACAGCTGAGGTCTTGCTGTGAAAGGGGTTAGCTGAAGTTTATTGCTGACTAGCGTTTTGAGGGGAAACCAAGATGACACCACTTTGCCCGTTACGGGCTCCAAATTTGCGAAGGAGGTAAATCTTGTTGCCCCGTCCCTGGCCCAAAGGGTCGGTCATACCCGACCCTCGGGCACGTACCGTTCCCTCCTTGCTCTTCCCCGGAGCTAGACAGTGGCTACAGTAGCATCCGAAAGTGCGGGGTACAGTAGTGCAAACGCCCTTACCGCGCTAGAGCAGGCGCCTGAGCGACGATCTTTAGGCTGCTGGTGGCCATTCTTCAACATATAACGCGGCTAGTGCGCAGTTTGGTAATGATGGAGGGGTTCTACTATATTTATTCTTACAAACAGAAATTGACCGTCATTTATCTTCATTTCTCCAGATACCAACCATGGCTACACCAGCTCAAAAACCGCGACAACGGAGGTATGCACATACAGTCTCGTCTTGTTGAACTGGCGGGATTAACAAATGCAGACAACTCAAAATTCGATCGTTTCGAGCCTGCTTGGTAAGTGACTTAGCGTGCCACTCATCTTGCACTGAATCTCACATATTCTTCAGACGTGTCATACAAGAAAGGTTCGATGTGATGCACTGAGTAAAGGGATTCCCTGCACCAATTGCGCTGCATTCAATGTCAAGTGTCAAGTCCCAGGCATAGAGGAACCTCTAGTGAGCATTCTCACCAGCCGCGGAAAAAGAGGGCACAGGACGTATGAGTCCCAATTATCCGTTTCGTGATCTTACGTGCTGACAAGGATTAGAGTACAGCAAAGTTTCTCAAGCGACTGCATCAATACACCAGCCTCAAGTATTCAGGAACATCAACCAAGTTCCCAGCAAGATGGAGTTGTGTCACCAACCAAGTTCAATGTTCTGCCTATCACATCGGCAGGCCATGTTATTTACGTTGGCGAATCTGCAGGCTTCGACCTTCTCCTTCGTGGATGTCAGAGCCCCGTGCATTTTCCTATGCCTCAGGATACACTCGCGCTGTCAATACCTGCTGGACTGGACCCTCTCGAGACGCAGATCCTGAAACGAAGAGGTGCCTTTGTACTACCTCCGAAATCGCTTTGCGACGACTTGATAGAGACCTACTTTTCATGGGTTCACCCGATTGTACCTGTCATCAACCGTACAAAATTCATGTCACAATATCAAGATCCTACAAATCCTCCCTCAATGCTCCTCCTCCAGTGTGTTCTACTGGCCGGTTCCCGAATTAGCACGAACTCGGAATTGAGAGTTGATGGATCAACTTCAACTGCTGTCGCAACATTTTATCGGCGCGCAAAAGCCCTTTACGATGCCGACTACGAGCGTGATCGAATGACCTTGGTACAATCAATGCTCTTAATGGGTTGGTACTGGGCTGGCCCCGATGACATCTCCAAGAACATGTTTTACTGGAGTCAATCTGCAATCGCTGTGGCTCAGAACTTCGGTCTCCATCGCAACATGGAAAATTCAGGTCTGTCAATAAGCGAAAAGAGGTTGCGTAGGCGGATTTGGTGGACGCTATTTACTCGAGATCGCGCTTTGGCTGTTGGCCTGGGACAATCAGTATCCATCAATCTCGATGATTGCGACGTCGATATGATAACCGACGATGACTTCATTGAGCATGATGGGAATGATGTCGACGAATACCCGCCCGATCCAATTCACGTGGAATTCTTCATCCAGTACGTGAAGCTTTGTAAGCTGATCGGACTTGTCGCGTCGAAATATTCCAAGTTATCCAAGGCCGGTCAAGACTGCAACGACATCAACTCTATCGGCACAGCACTATCCAAATGGAATGAAGAGTGCCCTATTACCATGCGATGGGAGAGACCAAAGCACCACTTTTGGTCTGGCATACTATACTTGCACTACTTCAGTGCCCGTTGTTTATTGCATCGAGCAAGTTCCCCTCGCAACAGAAAGACTTTGCAGGACACAAAGCAATCTTATGGATCACCAGATGGGACTGTTCGTGCAGCAAACATGATTACGTCAATTATCGAAGCCCTCAGCGACGGTCAACAGTTACGTCGTTGTCCCCCATTCGTCGTTCACAGCCTCTTTTCAGCAATCGTCATACACCTACACGTGTCGAATACGCCCTCTCCGTCAATCAGTAGACTCGCCCACCGACGACTAAGCACTTGCTTAGGAGCCATAAAAGATTTGGCACAAGTGTGGGCGGTGGGACGAACAGTGCTGACCATGATTGAAAAGATTTCGGGTCTCAGCAGCGAGGCGAAACCGTCGCGATCACGCCATGGCTCGCCTCTCAAGGGCGAGGTCTTTGTCGATATTGGATGTGCTGATGCTTCAGATCCGGGTTGCAGCGCCAATAACGGAAGCACGCTTATAGAGGTTGAAGATACTCAAAAGCCTCAAGACTTTCCAAATTGTAATGAAACACTGGGTTACCACGAAGGTTATGCTCCAGTAGTCCTAGGCCTCCGTGAAGGGCATCCCGCCCTCGACCACTATCCTCCACAGCCCAGCGTCTGTGATTCCCAAAGGGAAATTGACTATAGTAGTCTACTACCCGATGCAACTATTCTGACGGGATTCATGCCTGACACATTCTATATTGAGGACACGGCCCAAATCTACAACCCGACAACAGATATACCAGTCGTTACATGGGATCAATTTCAGCTAGGCTGTCAACAAGACTACAGTATTTCAGTGCCTTGGAGTCTGGAGCTTGACTTCCAATGCCTAACAGCACCAACAATAGGCGCAGTTTATCCAGGAGCAGATTTTATATAGCCACTCGTACTTAGAAGGTTAATTTTAATGATGGTAGCTATCATAATGAACGGCTGATGGTCTCAAGTCCTCTAAGTCGGTAGCATTCATCAGATATAAATGAGTCACAAATGTTTTGAGCTCCCCACTCGGAGTGAACCTCCTCCAAACTGTTCTCAGCAGTTGACGTTCGCCCCTCTGTAACCAGTCAAATCGTAATATTGCGGCTTCTCAAGGTGTATCGCAGCATGGCGTCAAAATGGATGCGTCCTGATAACTGATGAACTACGACTGCAATGCCATCATCACGTATACATCTTACAAAGGATGTTCGAGGTACGCTTGAGTAAGGGCAACGAGATATTAGTTTCAATGAGTAATCCACAACCTGGAGCTAACAAAAACACTGCCAACCTTTAAAAATTCCCCTTGTGAGCTGAGAATGCAATTGCCCCCCCTCCTATTCCGCAATCTCAAGCAACGCCTTTCCGACCCATCCTGTCCCACCAAGCACCACCCTGGAATGTACAGGTACCGACAACGCAGTAGTAATTTCCGCCCTTGTTTTTCTTGTTGGGAGACGAAATGTCGTATATTTGCACCTTATACTTGTCCTTACGCCCATCCATCGGGATCGTCAAGGATCTTACAGTGTCTAATCTTGGTCAGCATCATCTCAGGTACGTATTCCATGCCGGGTAACTTACATGTCGTGTGGGCGACCTTGTACCAAATGCAGACCGTTTCGTTCTTCTCCCCGTTGCAGGTGTAGGAATTGCCAGTTGACCATGCTTTGCTGACGCCGAAGCCCATGCTTGCCCAGCCTTTATTCGGGCCGGTTATGGTGGTAGTGTACGAGACAGTGACGGACTCCGTATCTGACTGGCCGACGCTACAGCCTGAGGCCGCGCTGCAGTCTATGCTTTCCTGGCCAGGATTTTGTTAGTACAAATATTGCAATCAACTGTTGGTCAAGGCACAAGGGTGTTGTCTTACCGATAACTGTGTGTGGTAATAATGCTGGCGAGGATTGCCTGTGTAGTCGAATCAGTGACTGTTATGTTGAGGGGGTATTTGGTGAACACTTACCATCGCCAACAAGCACTTGTGTAGATCGTGAAAACATATCCCGCATCTTTTCTTTAAATTTCTTCCACCAGCCTCGCTTGTGCATCTGACTAGTCTCGTCCAATTCTCTGCTCTGAAGGTCCATCAGCTCGCCATCCGTGGGGGCCTTAGCAAAGCAGTCTCTTGGCTCGTCACCAATGGCATCGAGAGCATCCCAGCTGATTCCTGAGCACTGCACGAAAGTATGATCTGGGCTGAAGGTGCGGGAGCACACAGGTCCACCCGACCACACAGGGTTACTGTGAACCAGGTAGCTGGCATTGCCAACGAAGAATTTACCACTTCCATCGCTTTCATCAAGATATGAGAAGTCGATCGGATCTCTAGCGTGAATGATGTTGCCGCATGTCCCCGCTATGACAGTGCCGTTGGTGTCTACTGCTAGCAATGCTGAGGTCTTTGTTTCATGCTCGAGACGCCAGGCAACGTTGACATCTGCCGCCAGACAAGCTGAAGCAAAGAATAAGATTGATTGGAGAGAACGCATACTGATCATGACGGGACCAGAGAGGGTGTTGATGGTCGGACGCACTTTGTTGTTGTCTCGGAAGATTCTTGGTTTGGTGATGCTGAGTTGGACTGTGGCGGCGGATGTAGAGGGGGGCAGCGTTTTATATACCATGACATCCCATGAAAGAGTCATCAGCTAGGTTTTAGCATGCCAAAGCTTATTCTACAGTAACTGGTCAGATCTTGTTGCGCCATATCAAGGTTTGGAAAGTGGATGCGTCATTCGCGGATGAGGCTTGTGTCTGAAAGTTGGTATCGTGATCTGAAACTTAGATGGACAAGCAGTTGGACACTGGCGAGTAAGAGGATTCTTGCCGTGAAGACAATTACGGGGTTCAAAGTTCAATGGAAGCCTAAAAACAAGCCCTATGGTGATATCAAGACTGTGAACAAGCTCAATCAATCTTTGGGCCGGGTTCATTTAAGTTCAATGGCTACCAAGTCGACAGAGTTTGTTGCCTCAAGAGCTACCTGTCCATATTTTTCTCTGTGAACATGGTGGATGACCGGATGACTTGCGCCTATAAGGTTAGGCTTTAGGCTGCGATCACAGTTGATTAATGAGCTCAACTCGAGTTAAAGCTCTGGACTGAGTTCACGAGAGTGTTATTTTGAGTTGATAGTCCCCACAGCTGATGCCTCACACACGCCACACTGCCAAACAATGAGTGGCTTGCGAAACAGCAGATTTCGCGTCTCTACCTGTTTTAATATACATATTAGTATTGAGGCCAGGAACCCGAGTGCCGGAAAAAGATACCCAGTTTTTCCAATCACCTTGTAGAATTCCTTTGCCACATCAACGCATCGCTGATCTGATACAGCCCAGAGCGTTCCCACTACGTGGCGAAAACCCGCAAGCTGAAAAGCACTTGTCAAGTCCAGACTCTCGTCCAAGAGCTGAATCTTTGTCGCTCGCCCGAGTTTCGCAAGCAGAGAGGTATGCGAGAAATGGGCGCTAGTCTTGGATGTTTATGCCGTGGAGTCTATCGACGGTAAGCGGATTACTCTGCCAGTCCTTGAGAAGTAGGCAACTATCGGAAGGGTTGGCAAACTGGGCACTCCCGTGTCCAGCAAAGTGAAAGACAGTGCAGGTCTTCATGGCTTCAAGGACGGCATCAGTGTAAAGCTTTGGCATCTCTGCCATTAGATGCAATAATGGACACTGCTTCCGTAGCATTTCCACTTCATCGCCCGCAAAGGGCAGAGGAGAGGATCCGGGCGTATCTGCCATGGCAACCAGTACGGCAGAACGAGAGGAGTTCTCGATCATGCTAGAATCAGAACAAACCCGACGACGACTGTGTATCAAGGCCTTGATGGAAGAGGAGTAAGACGATATTACTCCATCCAGGACACTATCCGTCCCGTTTCTCTTTTTCAGACCCGCCGCATGGATGGGAAACCTGCTCAACGGTCCAGTGGCAATCCACCATACATGAGGCCACTTATCATCCACAGCAGCATCTACAAAGCCCAATTCCTTCAAGCAAGGTTCCGCAAGACTTGTCCATAACCATTCCAATTCAACATCCAAGCTTTTTCTCGTCACAACTCCCTGCTGCAATCTGGACATGTGCTTGTTTATTTCCAGCAGGTTGAGAGACGGAAGACTAATACATGACAACCTATCGCATTTAATAATGAAATCGTCGCAGCGATGAGTGCTCGCATTCAGTGCCACGATAGGGCCTGGGCGAGCATCTTCCAGCAACTCCTCCCTAGTAGGAACCAGAAGGAAACGGCTGAAACCAGGACATGCCCGTATTTCTTCTATGGTAGCCTTGAACTTCTGCTCTGTTTCGCGGTAATGCCTTGCTTGTTTTTCGAACACAGGATCGGCTGTATCTAGAGATAACGAAGATGCACTTGGCAAAGTCTCAAGTTCATCTCGAAGTCGACGGAATCTTTCTGCGAGACCGGAATCATATTTTTGAATCTCGACCAGGTCTCGACGCACCTCCATCAAAAGACCATTGATAATATCCTGCCCTGATTCGAGAAGTCCCAGGGCGTGAAGTGCGAGGCGGTTCCTATATATATTATACACTCACTACTTGAGATGGCAACAAACCCAGAGCTGTGACTGCCTTGTAGTTGCTGGCATAAACCGAATTTGCCTCCTTCGTTCATACCAACGCGAGCACAAACTAGACTGCAATAGTTGCGTTCTTGCCATCCACGAAGCAGTAGTACCAAATGGGGACAACCGGCTTTTCGAAGTGGCATTGCACACCCCTGCACAATTACCAGACACCTGCAACGTCTGGCCACTAAGGTAGATGCTCCGGGCAGCTTCAACAATAAATGCGCAACAGGGAGAGGCAAAACCACGGTATATGGCAGTGGGATCTGGCAGTTGATGTCGGGCAGCCACTGAAATGAAGTCACTATAGCTATTGCTTGCGTAGTCGCCTGGAATCTATGACACTAAAGTCTGACTGGGGATACCTGACGAATACCTCGATTTTCACAATGCACAACCAGAATAGTTGGCTTGTCTAGATCTGACCAATATTTTCGGGCTAATAATTACTGTAGCTTACGAGGCACTTCTACGAGGTCCCAAGGTCTCGCTATTGGCTCAATTACGCACAAACTCACTGCCAAGTGCGACTTAATTAATGTGCCGAGGTTGATTCTCTCTTTCAACGCCTAATACCTGTTCAGAATTACGAAGTAGTAGTACCCAAGAGTAATACTCTGAGTCCTTGACCGCCAAATGATTGATCTTAATGGTAATATCTTGGCTGTTAACCTCCATCCGCTGATCGTTTCCCCAGTTGCTCCAATAAGATGACCTAGGTATAATCATGGTGTTTAGCTATTTTCGCAAGATCATCTCACCCTGGATTAGCGCCCCTTCTCTAAAATATTCCCGCCATTCAAGCAACACTAATCAAGGGAACTAGTGACTTTGACTCGGTAGAGTTCCGCATCGTGAAGTTGCTAGAGTTTGTTGGCATTTCCTAAAACGATGCAGAGTAACGAAGCTCCGAGAAATCATACTCTAGTGCAATAGTTCCTGAGACAGTCTTTTATTAAGTGATTCGTTGAAGAGGCTGATGGTGGTGTTGTGAAGTGCGGGGTCTTGGTCTTATGATGAGTGAAGGTCAGATTTCTGTGTGTATGAACTTCCCCTCCTTGTGGAATGGAGCCGAGGTTTGGAGAACGCTTGGGATGTTAGCGGTTGAGATGAAGAAATTGTAAGACGATGAGATGGAATTGAGTATTTATGTAGAAGAAAATAGTAGAGAGGAGTTGACTTGAGAAAATATGATAAATAGACGTGTTTGTCCCGTTGAAATGAGTTTCTTCACCTCACATGCATCTCAATCACTTTGCAATCACCAGCAACTCACAAGAACACTCAATCCAATCATTAACTCATATCAATCATGAAGTTCACCGCCATCCTCTCACTCTTCGCCGCTGCGTCCGTCGCTCTGCCCACTTCCAACCCTCTCTCTGAACGTGAAGTTCTTGCTGAGCTTGAGAGGCGTCAGTCTGGAAGCATCACTCGCGATGATCTTTCCAACGGCGCTTCATCTGCCTGTCCTCCTGTCATCTTCATATACGCTCGCGGTTCCACTGAGCTTGGAAACTTGGTGAGTTTTGTCTGCGTTCAGTGACTAACATGAGTTGACTGACTTGATAGGGAACCCTTGGTCCTCGGGTTGCCTCTGTGCTTGAGAGCAACTACGGCAGCAACGGAGTCTGGATCCAAGGAGTGAGTAACTTCTATACATGATATTCAAGTTTCATTTCTCACTGTTTAAATCATAGGTTGGTGGAGCCTACCGTGCTACCCTCGGAGACAACGCCCTTCCTCGGGGAACATCCTCAGCAGCCATCAGAGAAATGATCGGACTGTTCAACCTTGCAAACTCAAAGTGCCCTTCTGCCAAGATCGTTGCCGGAGGCTACAGTCAGGGCGCCGCTCTTGCTGCAGCCAGTATTGAGGATCTCAGCACTGCCGTCCGCAATAAGGTGGTCGGCACCGTCTTGTTCGGATACACCAAGAACCTGCAGAACCTCGGCCGCATTCCCAACTACCCACGAGAGCGAACCCTCGTCTTCTGCAATTTCGGAGACCTGGTTTGCACTGGCTCCTTGATCGTTGCTGCTCCCCATCTGGCTTATCAGTCCGACGCCTCTGGACCTGCGCCCCAATTCCTCATTCAGCGCGTCGCTGCCACCTCCATCTAGTTGGGCTACACGTTGGCACAGTAGTGAAAACGGTGTGCTTGTCACAAGGGTACCCGGGGCCCTAGGCAGTGGCAGGACTTTTCGCTCTTTATTGTGATTGGCTTGCTGTGTTGTTGTTGATGTTGCTGTTCGTTTCCTTTTCTCAAGTCGTTCCCTTGACAGTTAGTTTATATCGACCCTGGAGGCTGAATAACACTTTGTCTTCCTCTATACATACGCTAGCCCCCTTCGCCCAGTGAGATGAGTAACATCAAACTTCATACACTATAAGTGAGACAGCAGCTTGAATGCCCATATATCTATTTCATTGCATAGCTCTATGTGTCTAATTCTTCTTATGCCCATTGATATCTGACTACTCAAAATCGACGCCATTCTTAAGAGTACCAATCTGAGTGATCTTGACCTCCATCTGAGTTCCAGGTACAAGGTATTTCGGTGGCTTCAATCCAGCGCCAACACCTACACATTCACACGTCAGTTCATGCCCATATAAAATCACGCATTGGAGTTACTCACCTCCCGGAGTGCCAGTCATGATAACACTTCCTTTCTGCAGTGTAGTTCCAGAGGATAGATGCGCAATTAATCGGGGAATGGAAAAGACAAGGTCATCTAGTCCTGCATCCTGCCGGGTTTCCTTGTCCACAATTGTCTGCAGATGGAGTTTCTCGGGCGCTGTTATCAAAGAGCTTGAAACCAGGGCGGGACCTAGAGGCGCAAAGGTATCGAAACCCTTAGAGAAACCCCATTGCGGGACTCCGCCTGCGAGGTTCGGGTCTCTCTGCCACTTTCGAGAGGAGATGTCGTTGCCTGCTGTATAAGCGGCAACGTAGTCAAGGGCCTCGCTCTCCTTGACGTTCTTAGCATCCTTTCCAATGACCACGACCTAGATCCGTTAGTTTGCATCTGTAGTAGTAGTCATGAGTACGTACCAGCTCTCCCTCGTAATCTGCTTGGTCATCCTGGGCGACTTTGGGGATTACCACGTTGACTCCATGGTCATGTATTGTTGTTGAAGGCTTGAAGAAGATGGACGGGAAAGGCGGTTGCTTGCGTCCAGCCTCACGAACTTTCCGGTGTTAACAAGAGTCTTGAGGGTAGTTACTCTCACCAGTACCAAGGCTTGATGAAAATAATTACTCACTGTGTGTAGCATAATTGAGACCCACGCATCTGAGAATTGAGACGTCGCTAGCAACAAGGGGACCTAGTAAGGTCTTTACTGTTGCCACTTCATCTGTGACACGGGTGGCACCAGTTGTGTCGTAGAGATCATCTCCTTCGATGATTCGAGCTTGGAGTTTCGTCTCTTCAGTAGTATCTCCAAGATCAAAGTCGGGAGTCGGGAGGATGGGCTCTCCGCGCAAAACACGCCCGTCGGTTGAAACGAATCGGATCAATCGTTGCCAAGCTACCTTCATTGTGATTTCTGGTGTTCTGTGCTTAATTACTTGTCACTATAATTTTTCAACAACTAAAGCTCACTGCATGAAGTACAAGTATATGTCTTGTGCCTGTTTTGATACATAAGCATCTCGTGCCGTTCGTCCCGATGGTGCCCCGAAAGTGGAGACAGCATGGTCAAGTGGACACTATGACAGTCACTGAACCAATTGAGGGACTTGTATTTGCGCCAGTGTAACAGAGGCGTAACCTCGAACCCCAGAAGCGTCAGAAGCGAGATGGAGACGGAAGAGAATGCGCCCTTCCAATTGGTTTGATCAACACAGCCCAAACCAAAGATGGAACAGAGTTTACAAGTGCCGTGACCCCCGGTTTCCTGTCTCGATAATTCTGGGGAAATGCGGAGGCAAGATTTGTCAACCTGGATACAAAAATCGGCCCATCCCAATGTTGCCCCGATCAAGTGCTAACTCGCTCGTTGCATCTCCCCAATCGTGCCATCGATCATGACCCCCCGAGATGACTCTCCACCAGCTTCGGCCAAAAGCGGAACGTCTCAGCCGCCAAAAGCAAACGCGTCGGAGCCTGCGCCAAAGAGACGCCGAGTCGCGTTGGCTTGTTCGGCGTGCAGAATCCGCAAATCACGGGTAGAGTCTGTATCTTGCGCGTTATTGGACAGCTGGCTGATGAAGTTAGTGCAATGGAGTGCGACCGAGATGTGACACGTGCGATAAGCTGGGCTTCGATTGTTCTTATGAACAGCAGGAAACCTCAGCTAATCTTCTAGTCCCAAAAGAGTAAGGTCTCTCTCGCCTGCTACCCTGGACTGGTATCTGACATGAAGATGTCTTTAGTATGTTTGCTGCCCTGGAGGCCAAAGTGAAGCTGTTGGAAACAAATATCGAACAGCATAATATTAGATTGAACTTGGTTGAGGGTTCACTAAAAACGTCAGGAGGTTCAAGACAAGATGTCACACTTCCACTACATCACCAGCCTGGAAATGTGGTGGTCAACATTGATGAGATACCCGAAAATGGTGCAGGCCAGAGCATGACTGATGGCATGGCCGTCTCGTTCGTAGATGAGCAAGACTGCGGTTTCTTTGGTACGCCACTGTGGTCTTTCCCTTTTGCAACCTTGTCTAACACTTCCATTCTTTAGGCCCGTCATCCAACATCGCGCTCATGCGGCACATATTACGAGCTGTGGATACAAAAAGGACACAACACGTCAATCAGACTTCATTAACGCCAGCTTCAGAGTACAGTGCATATGAAGGTGGACTAGTAAGTAATCTAAATGCGTTTCCAGCAGCCTCGACCGATACTCAAAAAGTGGGCGCCAATCTCCTACCACCAGACGAGGTCATGCAACGCCTCATCCGTGCATACTTTGACAACACGGGGCTCTTATTTCCATACATACACGAACAAGAGTTTCTCGATACCTATGAGCGATTCCGGGCGAGTGGCTTTCGAGGCAACGTTCGTCGGACCTGGCTCGGCCTGCTGAACATGATCCTTGCAATGGCGACTTGTACTTCTTGCTGGGAGGACTCGGGTAGTGAGACTACTTTTGAAGAGTCGGATGTTTACTATCGTAGGGCACAGGAGCTTTGTCATACACAGATGTTTAGGGGAACAACTCTTGAAACTGGTAGATGACCTCCTCCAACTACACTACGCGTTCTGCTACTGACATTCTTTAGTCCAATACCTCTTACTCACGAGTCAATATCTCCAGGGGACGCACAAGTCGGTTCATACGTGGACCATTCATGGCCTGGCCGTCAAAGCTGCCATGTCTATTGGGCTTCACTCAAGGGATATTGCATCCAAGTTCACTCCTCTCCAACAAGAGATAAGGAAACGCACCTGGTTCGGATGCATTTTGCTCGATAGGTTTGTGCTATTCAATGATTACGGAGGCTGAGGTCTGTTGATGCTGACATAGCTATGTAGAAGCCTGAGTCTCACGTTTGGTCGTCCATGTGCTATACCAGAAGAGTACATCCGCTTGGATCTTCCAAAGACATTACCAGTACCGGTGTCACCTTCTAACGAAGTGCATAAAATGAGCACTGCGTTCTACAACGCCTCGATGTAAGAAACATCTACCTTAAAGACGATCCACCTGACTTACGTTGTCTAGAACTCTCTATAGGATCATGGGGCGAATCATTGGCTCACTCTATGGTAGTAATCTCGGATGTGAAGACCAATCATCAGATACAGCCACAATGACATCCATGATCCAGTTCGGCCAGGAGCTCTCAGACTGGCAAAACAGCTTGCCCCAGAATCTGGGTTTGCGGTCTGTCGACAACATGCCAGATAACACAGATGAGAATATCCAGGATCCATTACGCGAAAAGTTCAGAATCATCTTGACACTCAGATACCTCAACGTTCAACTCCTCCTCCATCGCCCGATCTTCATTCGGTCTCTGGGTACTCTGCTGAGAGAGGCTAAAACACCATATCGCCACGCGGGTTCAATCAATAGTATGCATGCCAACTTTGACAGGGTGTTTGTCCAAGTGGCGGAAAACATCATAGATATTATCTATACCATATTGACAAGGCCTGACCATGGGCGTCACTTGATCGGGGCTTGGTGGTTCACTCTCTACTATGGTAAGTAACCAACCTTCAGGATATGTTATGGTGATCTGACGCGCGGAATAGCCTTCAGTGCAGCGCTGGCAATCTTTGGTAGCTTGTTGATATCTCTCGGCGCAGAAGTTGGGAACGCCGAAAGTGCGAAACGATATCTCGGCAAGACTTGCGAGGCTCTCTTAAAGCTCAGCGATAACAACACTCTTGTCCTCCGCTGCGTCAGATTCGTACAGCAACTTCTCCGGATTGTGAGCGCCTGGGGTTAGTATTGCTTGTCGCCCCTCATCACCTCTGCATTATTAACAGCTCTTTAGATGCAAGCACGGCTACCCAAGCTGATATTAATAATGAATCTTTGGGATCATATTTGACCGCGGAAGGGGGCCCTATTAATTTTGACATGGAGTCAGATTTGCTCTCGACGATGCCGACGTGGGAGACGTCAACACTTGGTTTTGGTGATGAGCTTGAGCTGGGTCATTTCTTTGCCAGTGATTCCCAGCGGTGGTTTGAGCAGACACAATGGTAATCTCAATATGTTGGTGTCACAAAAGCCTATGACGTAAAGTGATAGAACGCGTCGCGCGTCACATAATGAGCCTCTTTGACGCCATGATAACAGTGACCGCAAGTGATTGTCAGTAACTCTGCTGTTGCGCCTCAGTAATTAGAAGGGATCATGAAAATCGCGCTCATTAGTATGAGCAGCAGCATCGGATCTGGGATTCGGTAGTTGGTAGACTTGACAGATCTCGGCGGTTCAAGAGACGCACGAGAACCGCTTAGTCAGCGGCGTTCGCGTTTTGAGTTCACCCTGCCGCGTGTTTCCCCACGGGGAACTGTCGGTACAATATCGTATCGATTTGCGGAGAGCGTTGGTGCAGTTGGTTGAAAATGTTGATATAGACAACGTTCATAGATCAAAACTCCTGAGAGAATACTACATTCTCAACATCATCTACCAAACCTGTTTTGCTTCATTCCTCTCATCAATCATGTCTAAAGAAATAACCCCTGGGGGCTATCACTGGCTCAACGACACCATCAACAGCCTCGATCCCGAGACCGACTATGAACTCATGTGGCGGCTCATGTCTTGCTACCGATCAAATGATTTCATGAACAACATGATCTACGCCCTTACATTTCCCAATTTCATCATCACAACCCACGGCTGCGAAACCGTCTGGCGTTCAGACGGTGGCAAGGTTGTCAAGCGAGGAGCTCAACGCGTCGAAGACACCGAAAACTACAACATGACGTGGTGGCACTACGGGCCAAGCGATCAAAGATGTAGAGACGCAGTGGAGCATATCAACAACCTCCATATGTCTCTGGCGCGTCGTTACCCCGGCAACTTCTCCTTCAACGAAGATTTTCTGTACGTCACGACTTTTAGTGCTGTACTCATGCACCGTCTTCGTCTTCGGCTGGGATTATCGGGTTTCACTGAGAAGGAGAAGATTGCGGCTCACCACTTTTGGAGGGATATGACGCCGCTATTCATCAGAGAGGACGGAAACTCTGTCTACGGATATCCTAAAGACTTTGAAGGCTGTATCCAATTCTGCGAAGACTACGAGAATGAGAAGCGCGAGTTCGATATCAAAATGCAATACATCGGCCTGGCGATCTTCAATCAGTTCGCCTTCCGATACTTCCCCTACGGCTTCCGATGGCTGGGAGTGTCAATAGTCAAAGCTCTCTCACTGCCTACAACTCTCAGAGCAATGCGGGTTGAACCTATTAACCCCATCTTCCAGTGGTTGATCGTGCTTTTCGTGGGAACGGCGATGAGCCTTGCTGAGACCCTTTTACCGGACCCGCGGGAGTCGTTTTGGAAGAAGATTGAGACGCTGGATGTAGAAAAGGCGAAGGCGAGGAAAGACGATATCAGGAGCAGTGATCAAGCGTATTGCCAGTATATCAGATCTGAGTGGAGTGGTCCTGGATGCCCGTTTGCTATGAAGGCTGAATAGTTTGAAGTTGAACAGGGAGGGATATGAACACACTCTAGTTGAGAAATACACACGGTTCGACACATCATAATGTATTTTCTTGAGATTGCAAGGTGATGTCCTATAGGACGTCAATCATGGGTTCCTGGATACCTAAAAGATAATCTAGTGACTGCGTAAGCTGAATGTCGTTCTGTCCATCCAAAGACTGAGAGTCTAGCATCCCATGGTCTGCTTTCTGAGGAGATGCATTCAGCTTCTCTACGTCGCTGCGAAGGCATAATGGAAAGTCCTGACTTTCAGGTAGCTTCCTCCGATTAACGCACATATCCACTGTCCAAGCGATTCCCAGATATACCTCTGGGTACCTGACAAGAATATCGACCCAGTCTTTCAAGGCTTCTTGACCCGATTGCAGTAGAAGCTTATTGAATGACATGGCCAGCTTGGCGACATGCTCTGCTGCTTGCTTGACCCACTGCGAACCATAATATTGAGCTGAGAAGGTTTCCGATGCGTCTGTCATGACTTGAAGGTGTTTCTGTGTCGGATCAAGGCTCAACAGGGGCCACCCTTCAGGATGGCTCGGGATTACGTCCTCTTCAGAGGATAAACTTGTGTTCATATGGTACAGTGCAAGAGGGATCGCAAGGCATCCCGAGCTTTGTAGCAATCTGGTCAGTATACGCGCTTACAGGTAATTGGAAGAGGGTCTTGGGTTTACTTACACTGTGATAGGAAGATATCTCGTCAGATGGGACCCTGATAGTGAGCCTATGCATCTAGATAGACCAAGAACGGAGTCTTCGATATCTCCACGAATCTCATTACTTCTGTTGCCGTCTTGGAAATCCTCGAGATGAAAGTCGGGGCTGCGTGTTCCAGAAACCTGCGAAAAGACTCTTCGATTGCAAAGAGCAATACAAGACGTGCTAGATATGATCAGTCTATATTCCCGTAGACGCAAGAGGCTCCACAGCATACTGGTAGTAGATGTACATGAGATTTGTATGTACAGCGATTGAATCAGCTGATTCACTTCCCTCGGCTGCGATAGGTTTATGGAAGGGAGGAAATTCAGCCTTGGTAGTATCATACCACTCCTCAAGTAGATCACAAGACATTCTGATATTCTCCTCTTCCTGTGCCGAGAAGTCTGGGCTGGACTCGAGCCGTGTCTCGAAAGGGTATGCCACTGGAATGATCTCTGTCAAGAGCATTAATAGGCTCAGGGTCTTGGAGAAGAGAGATATAAGTTGACGCTTGGTCGCAGGCGAGAGAACATTGGATCGATGTATCTCGCTCTGTAGATCCGCGAAACCAAGCGGGACGCAGTTTTCCATGTCGAGCATATCAGGTGTGATCTGGAGACGGAAGCGGCAAGCGAGAGATGACAATCTGTCACAGATAATGCAGCACCACCAAAGCCTTCGAAGTGTTTTTGACCGTGGTTCGTTTGCCGTTGTTCCAACGTCACATATTCCTGCATGGCGGTGCGCATTGATGAGCTTGGCATGATGGATCGCCAGGCTTAGCCATGTTCTGTAAGGTACAGGTGAAGTTGTGGTGGGCGATTCGGGAACCCAGTTCATGAGCATTAGTGCGGCTTGGGCAAGTGGCAGATGAGCAGTCTCGGCCTCCATATCAAACAAAAGCTTTACAATATTAGCCTCGGCCATCACATGAAGACTGGACTCACCTTGGCTTTTCGATATAAATCTGCCCTTGCGGAGCATATGTCATGATATCCAAGTTGTCGCAGGACAGGAAGAGGAACATACTATACGTGATCATTAGCAGGTAATTCCACCGGAGATGTTGAGGAAGCCTCGAAGCAACATACAGCACTGGTAGCGAACAGCATAGCCCGAAGGACGAGAAGAGACATCGTGGGCGTTGGCAAGCTGCTTGCGGCGGGAGAGAACATTTCCCAAAACTCTCCCTCATCAATCAAAGGGATAAAGACATGGGCGTATGTGAAGTACGCCTTCATAAAGGCATCCATGATCAGAGGGTTAGGGACATGGAGGCATCCTTGAGCTTCGAGATAAGTGACATCCTGATAAGGAATGGCATGAAGATTCCCGACCGTCAGAAACTGGAAGTAGGAGTAAAGAACGACACCATCCTTTGTGCTACCCGCGTCACTCGGTGACCCTGTGCTCTGCTGAAAGATGTTGCCTTTCTGGCTATTAGCGATTAGGTAAGACGTGCCAAGCCATACAACTACTCACCCATGGGATCCAAACGAGGCTGCTTCTCAGCGGGCACGGATGAACTCCAGCCATCGTAAGCGGCAGGCTCGGGCATGGTGCCAAAGTCCAGAGAGTCCATGGCCCAGTTCTGCCATGGTTCACCAGCGCCCGCTGCCTGTAACGAGAAACCTGAGCTGCGGAGCTGCGGCATCGGTAACCGGCTATCCAGGCTGATTTGTTCGGTCAAATCTGAGGCAAGGTCACTGCTTCGGGCGTCGGATGTCTTGATTGCATTCCGCAATGCACGCCTTTCGGAAGGCTTTTGCGTCCTACAAAAGACGCGTCAAGCGATATAAACAGAAGGGTGAAGAATTTTAGGACTCACCAAATAACTGGCGCTCGCGCTAATTGACATTCCTTGTCGTCCAAAGAGCAATTCGTACACGGTTGGCCGTGTACTGACACGTCGCACCGCACTTTTCTTGACCGACAGATCAGACACGCCTGCAACGAGCGCTTGTGATTCGCTTTGGACCGTGTCACTGGTTTTGAGGCTGGAGACATTGTAGGCGATGAGGCTCGATCAAAGACTGAGGACCAGTTTGTAGAGATAATGAATCCGAAAAGTGTTGAGCTGAGCTGAGCTGAGGGTTTGAGAAGGGGGACTGATGAAGCAAGCTACGGTATGATTGCGGGGAAGGCCACTCGAAATCTGGTTAGTGGCACTACGCTCGCACTCGGATGGAAGAGATGTTCCGCAATCTCCGGGAAATACGGGGTCCCCACGATCCGAAACTCTATAACTGACCAATAAACCACGTCCTTATCTGCTCAGATACCGATTTTTTCTGCCGGGTCCTCTATAGTGATTTTTAAGCTCATCCGGCCCACTGAGGCATCCATGCATGTGATGGTGTCTTGAGCGCAATGTAGTAAAACAAAACAAAACAAAAGTACTCTATTCTATTTATATATCTACCCGGTCTCGCAGACTACATATTGCCTACGCTAGTCTTTCTACTACTAAAAGATGCTCTTCAAAAACTCAAGCTGCACGTCGACGACTTCCTGAAACCTCTTGCCGTAGTACAGATCAAAATGACCAGTTCCCTTGATAATCTTGAGAGTCTTGGGCTGCAGTGCCTTCTCAAAAGCCTCCAGCTGCAAGTGCGTATAAGTGCACACGTCATCATCCGCCACAACCATGAGCAGTGGCGTTGGCGAGATGTGATGAATAACACCCGTCGGCTCGTGCATGATCGTGTTGGTCAGACTCTGAAGTGTCGCCGTCTTATCGAAGTTGAAGCCTCGTCGGGCCATTTCCTCTGCGAATCCGACGGCTCCAGCATCTTTGAGAATAGCCTTGGTGGTATTGTCTTGGACCTCCTCAATAGAGCTGGGATAGATCGGGATCTGAATCTTCGAGTCGGGAGTGCGAGCAGAGACCAGAAGAGACTTTGTGGCTCCAGTGATGCGAGCCATGGAACCGCCGGACACGAAGGGGACTTGTGAGATAATGCCTGCCAGGCTTTTGTTCATGGCAGCGGCGCAAATGGCGTTGCCTCCGGACAAGCTGGATCCCCAGTAGACGATCTTGGTGGGATCGACCTCTGGAAGTGCTGCAGCGAAGTTGAAGGCGTCGAGATAATCTCGTGTCTGCTTCACGGGATCGGCTTCACAGCGAGGAAGGCCTTCACTATCGCCCCAGCATCGATTGTCGTAAACTAACGCTCCGTAGCCAGCTTCGTTGAACTTGGCAGCGATCTCGGGCAGGAAATGATCGCGGTGGCCAGAGAACTGTAACTCTGAGTTAGGATCTATATCGAAATGTCATTGGCCAACTCACTCCATGGGTCATGATAATGCAAGGCTTCTTGGGCCCGACACTGTAGAAGGTTCCTTTCAAGGTCAAGCCATCATAGGTGGTAATATCAACGTCTCGAATGGTGGCCATTTTAAAAGTTTAGTGAGGTTTGACTCAGAGCTTTGCTGCAGGTTCGGTTTACAGAAGATGAAGATTGTAGGGTGATGACTGATGACTGTCTGAGGACTCTTTAGCGGGTTGACCTTATATAGTATTTTCTCAGACCAGTAGCCTAACATTATAGTTCTATATAAGTCTGGATAGCCGTAATTCATATCCACCTCTGTCACTTCCCGAGAGCCTCGGCTGCTAGTTACTGAAGATACTGATTATGTGCTAATAGTAGCCTCTTTTGTCTCCTCGGCAGGCCCGAGGCGCCATGCTAACAGGGCGAGGAGAAGAGCGTGGTGGAGATAGCAAGCCCTAGGACTGGCTACTCAAGGTAGCACTTAGTTAAATACGGAAGTAGTGCCTATTTATCGTTTTTCTCTAATTCTATCTATGTCTTCATGCTATAGATACCAGTATGCCACATCCGAAAGTGAGATTAGTCAGCGGAACTTACTGCCTAAACCTAGAAACTCTAATCTGCCCATTCGTTCCAGGGTGGATATCCCCCTCACTGCTGCACCACCTTCCGGACCATCAAGCCTTGCTACTCACAAGCAGCAAATAGGGCTCGGCCCAAAACCAATGGAGGCCTTACCAATACATACAGATACAGATTAAGAAAATGACCTCCCCGCATGTCGCTGATCAGCCATCCTCATGCAGGGTTCCTTAGCCTCGATAACCCCAGATGCGGGGGATTTCAGAGTAGTAACATACAAAAGACAGCTCACCAGGCAAACCCACAGGGTCACTGACTTCCCCTAACCTTAGCGCTCTCTATTCTGCTGGACGGTAACCCCATCTCGACACCAGCTAACGCGCATTCCTCACGCAATCTCGCCTCGCCAGTCACATTATCTTGCGCCTGTATTATCCATGGTTGCGGCTTGTTCTTGAATGGTCAATTCATCACGGATCACCCTACTTCTGTTCTGCATCTTGTGATGACAGCATTGCCGTACCGCCGACGCTTGATGCATACTAAGGTACATGACACAACATGGTGTCGGCAGATTCGCCGGATGCGGAGCCAAGCGGTGATACCAGCGACGTTGTTGCTTCGCGCGTCTTCAACTGTACGCAGTGCAAATCCACGTTCAATCGCCGGGCGCATCTAAAACGCCACCAGAAAAGCCGTGAGTCTCAACTTGTGGCAGCAGAGTGACCTGTATCATTGAACAATGCCCTGCAGACCGGGCAGACAAGCCATTTTCCTGCTTATACTGCAAGTTATCTTCGTCTCGCAAAGATGTCATCACTCGCCATACGAGAAACTTCCACCAAGATAAGATACGAACGGCGAGTAACGACAATAGCCGAAGTCGCAACAGCTTGTCACCACGACGTGCCGCCTCGATACAAGAACAGAGCGATTGAGATGGCACCGCTAGTGATAAAGAGCCAAGACGGATGAGTACCCTAGGAACAAGCCTGTCGCAGGACTCCGACGTCACCAGCGCGGTATAAGAGAGTTTCGGGGACTCCATTTCTCGAGAGAACAGGCTTTTGGGGCTCGATGCTCCAACCGTGACTTCAGCAGACATGCTGGACATATGGGGAGATTTTCAGTTTGCTGATCCCGCTATATCGCAGGTTATCGGGCCAGACGTCTTGCTGCTTCCAGGTATGCCCCCCTAGAACGACCAAGGGATCGGATTCCCGCCTTTGCAGGCTCCCCCCTCTCCCATCAGCAATACCTCGATTGCAAGTTGCCCACCCGAGAGTAGAGGCGCCTTCTACATTGAGGACGAGCAGTATGAGAGAGCCAAGCAGAATAACGATGCTGTCACCACATCGGAGCGGTTTTCAAGTTACCGGTTTCCATCCAAATTCGCCGTCACTCGATTTGTTCGAGGCTTCTTCGAGTATATGGCACCGCACATGCCTATCGTGCATCTTCCGACTTTCAATATCATTTCTACCCCAGGTAAATCACCGACATGATACTCTACGTTGCTTTTGTCTCCATCAGCTCATGGCTTCTTGAAGCGCCTCTTTTGATCGAGATAATGGCATGCGGTGCTCTGTATGCCAAGGAACCGACTGCAGCACAGTCCACACGTGGCGGCCTTGCTGTCAATGAGAAAGGTACGATTGTGAATCTCATCATGCACATTTAAAAGGTTCTGATAGCTATGGCACCCTCACAGCACGGATAACCGGCACTCTTCCATAATAAGGACACCAAATGTCAACTATAGCCGTTGCAACTAGTCTGTTGAGTTTTCGTTGTACCAGTGACCTTGAAGCGGTCGGGAAGCATGGTGCATAGAAGAAGATAAACTTTCCCTTCTTGGTAGAAATAGTTCAACAAGTCTCATTTAACAAGACCGATCTCTTCAGCAAAAGTTGGCCTCTATCGGCTTTTCCTGGAATGCCTTTATAAGCATTTAGATTCAAGGACTTCTTGTAAAAGCGTAATACACAATCAGGGCGTAGTAGCCCTGGTTGGCTCTTCCAGGTGCCCGACATCGGCTAACCGGGGTTAGTGGCTAGACTAGGCGGGTAACGCACCTCTCGCCGCTTCCACGTTGATCCGACACATCATCATTCCCATATCGCGACTCAATTGCCCCGCAGACAGAAGTTCGTAGTGAGAGATGGAAGAAGGTCACTTCAGAACCAGGGAACCACGGAATGATGAGGTGCGGACCCGGAGGCATGCAGCAAAACGACATCAATGCCCCAAGCCAGGATGCGGAAAGTCATTCAGTCGGCCATCCCATCTCGCGCGGCACGCTCTGAATCATTCTACTGTTGAGTTCGAATGCCCACGATGTGCTGCATCCTTTAAACGACGCGACCTCCTTGGTGCGTCTATGCCTCTATTTCTCAAAGTATGAACAGTTGCTAACCAATCTCTCAGAGCGGCACAAGGCTCGCCATGCAAGTAAGGATCGGCTAGCTGGCGGGTTGGGGCTTGGTATACTCAGGACCAAACGACATCGCCGTGGTCGACTCATCAGTTCGTCAAGGGCCCAGCCATTCGAATCATCACAGGACCAGCCGGGGACAGTGACAACAGGTCAGCCAAGTGCTGATATGATGTCTTCAGCTATCCCAGAACACGCAGCTGTGTCGCGGAGAGAAGAATCTACTGTCTGCAACTTTCAGCAAATGACAGAACGTTCTACCTCGCTAGATGAGGGGACTCATGCTGAAGCACATGAAGGAATCGAAGGAATCCCGAGTACAGATGGCTTCGACTTTCTGGAGCTCGGAGACATGTATCACGACTCTGCCTTTGACTTTATGCATTTCAATGTCACAGGCGATCCTCACTCTCCAGAGACCTTGCGATATCTAAGTCTAGCGTCAGGCCAAGACGACTTACCCGCCTTACCCCCAAACACTCTTGACTTTGGTCGAGAGGGCCTTCCATTTCAAGACGCGCCGGTATTAAATCCGTCAGCAATGAGAACACCGACAGTTCGCCACTCGCCAGATCCCGATGAAGAACTACCTGTTTTTCAATCAACAGGGTGTCGTGGTAAGGAAGAAATCGAGACAAGCAGCAATTCCGGAGAGGTCGACAGCCTATGCTCTCTTGGGCGCCTGGGGCTTAATAACCTCCATCTGACCGAAACAAAGAGAGCTGAGATTCTTGGGCTCATCAGCGATATGAAGCCAGTATATCCGAATGGATCGTCGATCGATGAGAGTACAGCAGACCTATCCCTCGCCCGAATGCAGGACTACCTAGACTCATTCTTTGCCAACTTCAACTCTTGTTACCCGATGATTCATACACCGACACTGGAGGTTCTCGACGCGGAGCCATTATTCCTGTTATCTCTGATTGTTCTTGGGGCTACTTATAAAGAGAAAGAAGACCACCAGCTCTCAGTCTGCCTGTATGACGCCATGACCCCGTACATAATGAGCGGGCTCAGTGGTATCAAGGTGCCTGATTTGTCCATTCTTCAGGCTTTTATGGTGTTAGAATGCTATGGGATGTATCGAGCTGGAGCATACCAGCGTGAAAACTCTATAATAATGCACACCTTTCTATTCAACGTGAGTCTCTTTCAACACTGTGATTGCCCGGTTGCTAACATGGAGACTAGGCCATAAGACGACTTTCCCGTTACCATGTGCGGGCCAGGATAATGGTTCCCGACTTGAGAACAGATCACGAAAAGGACTGGAAAGCATTTGCGTACATCGAGCAGTACAAACGGTAAGACTCCTCGATCACTTAATATGCTCAACGCGCTGCTAATAACAGTCACTCTAGCTTAATATTGTTTATCTTTATGTGGGATACTCAAAATGTCAGCTACTACTCGTTCATGCCAAGCATGTCTACCCAGTCTATTCAAGTAAATCTACCATGCTCCAAAGAACTCTGGGAGGCCAAGGATGAAGACGTATGGAAAGCCATCATTTCCAAGACTGATCCGCCGATGATCAACACCATGGTAAAGAACTTTATCGAGGACGGTGGCAACATCTGGTGTGAGACATTGGATAGCCTTTCTCTGAGTTTTATCCTACATGGCTTGATGTCAATGTGCAACGATATGGTTCACTTTCACAACCAGTCCATCTATCTTGGTAACGCCGCACAAGGGGACAACGATTGGCGCTGTCGTATGACAGCTGCACTAGAGCTCTGGAAGACGAAATATGATGCTTATGCTATGGGTACAAGACAGACCATCGACGAAGACTCGTCGCTACACGAGTTCCGCCAGGAAAACGTTGCCTTTCTTGCGCTTTATCACACTGCTCACATCGTCGTCAATGCGGATATCCGTCATCTCCAGATTGCTGCGGGTGCTGAGGCGATCTTCGGACACGTTGTAACAACCACAGAGCGTGAAGAAAGTACAAAGGCGGTGTTGGAGTGGGTGCGGCTATCTCCTGACTCGGCTGGCCATGCTGCGTGGCATGCCGCACAGATGATTCGTGAGGGTCTGCTGAACCTGCGGAATTGGAAGGCTAATGGCATGTTCCATTACCCTTGGTGTCTCTACATTGGGGTATTAACGACTTGGGCCTTTGTGCATTTCTCGCAGGAGCAGAATGACAACCGTCGAGGTTGTCATCATAGCTTTGGTGGCGAGGATATTCTGCAGACACAGTCAAAGGCTCTGATGCACCAGACCATCTCAAATATGGCATCTTGTACTCCGGCGACCATTGGCAGAGATCTACATAGATGTTGTCCGCATGGTTTGGCCATTGAAGTGGCAAAGTATCTCAAAACAGTTCGATGGACGGCTGCTTTTGAAGCGATGAAGGTCCTGGAGGGTATCGTGGAGATGGAACCACTATGAATTGACTACTTAAGTGCGAAGGATTATAGAAGGCATGTGGAATTTAGTAATTTACACTTCAGGAACATAATTGTTGTGACTAGAAATGGTCCAATTTCCTCCCCCTTCTCTGTCTTTGGTCTTGCTGTAGAGCGCTCAAGTCTATGTAGATACAGAAATTCCAAGATTCGCGCTATCTAATCTACACATAGAACGTGAAGTTAATATGAACTATGGATCTTCGGCGCGGTACTGCGTTAATCGAAATAGGAGATAAGCAGAGTGTACTCCGTACCGTTGTCTGTCCTCTCCAGTCTTATCAACAGACTAACAATACCCACTTACCATGTACCACTTTAGAATCGCGTACCACTTTGACTGTTTGGCGTGGGCTACCCCACTTTAGCTCTCCCACCATTTCACGGCTAACCCAAAACATCAGAGCGTATTCGGGGATAGATACGAAGATGGATAATGCAGAGTGCAATCAACAATAATGGGTACACGATACTCAGGCACGATAACCGAAAAAGCTCCACCCTATCTCGATCCCCACGTTCCATTATCTGGGGTAAGGGTCCATCGCGGGGTAAGTTTGCTGCTGCTGTCCAGGGACAAAGTGGTTCAGTCGAGGGTCAAGAGTTTTATTATCTAAGTCGCCTCCTATCAATACAATTATTTGTGCCTAAGTTGATGTTCTCACGATTCAGCAGAACCGATAAAAGCTTAAAGCGAAGGCATTTGGAATAATAACACCAAAATGAAGTCACACAGAGCATCGGTCATCATCATCGGCACTGGTAAGCATGCCAGAGCAGAAAAGTCCAAATACAGGGCCGTGCATCTGACTCAAAATAGGCGTCGGTGGACTTGCTGCAGCAAAGACCTACTTGGAACTAGATCCTGGAGCCGACATCCTGCTTCTCGAAAAGGTAAAGCCCACGCGTCTATTACGATAATGGAGGAAGGCAGCTGACACTGCACGAACAGAGATCCGGCCTGGGTGGTGTTTGGGCTGAAGAAAACTGCTACGATGGCCTCAAGACCAATAACCTACGAGGCACCTACGAGTTCACTGATTTCCCCCTCGATGATAGCTACGGCGTGAAGAACGGCGAGCATATCCCAGGTCTTGTTCTCTACAGGTACATGACCGATTTTGCAGTCAAATTCGACATCTTTCGTCGTATTCGCTTCAATGTCAACATCCGCACGATCGAAAAGCTAGACAAAGGCGGCTGGGAGCTCGTTGGCGAGGACAATACCGCCGCCGAGAAGCCCTTCCCAGTGTCTTATCGCTGCGAGAAACTCATCATGTGCACTGGTCTAGCATCCACTCCGAACCCTGTGTCATATCCAGGTCGCGAGTCTTTCGGCAAACCAGTCCTCAACCACGGCCAACTCAAGGTTGAAGCACACGAGGTAGCTTCAGATCCTAACGTCAAGTCCGTCACCATTGTTGGAGCGTCAAAGACCGGCTACGATGCGGTGCAGCTCATGGCTTCTCGTGGTAAAAAGGTGACTTGGGTCATTCGTGAATCTGGTGGCGGTGGTGTCTGGATGTCTCCGCCCTGGGTCAAGATGGGTCCTTTCACCCTTCAACTGGAGCATGTTGCCACTATGAGGTTCTTCACCTGGTTCAGTCCCTGCATTTGGGGCGAATATGATGGATACTCGTGGGTTCGTCGCTTCTTGCACGGGACATGGCTTGGTAGGACAATGGTGCATCGTCTTTGGGAAAAGATTCGGATGGACACCGTCAACTTCAACGGATACAGGAAGAATGAGTCGATTGCTCAGCTAGAGCCTTACGAGAGGTTTGTATTTATCTCTTCGTGTTTATGACATTCCGATGCACGTACTGACCTCGATGCTTGTAGTTTATTCTGGTCTGCTCGGGTCGGTGTCCTTAACTATCCAGGCAACATTCACGACTATGTAACCTCGGGCCAGGTTCAGATCATCAAGAAAGATATCTCACATCTCTCCAGGAACGGAACAGTTAACCTTGCCGACGGTACAAGCTACCAGACTGATGCTCTAATAGCTATCACCGGATGGAAGCTTTCACCGAACATCCAGTACAAGCCTGATGGAATCGAAGCGAGCCTCGGTATTCCCACTGAGAACATGAGTAGCGAGGAGGAAGCTTTCTGGACCCATCTTGACAAAGACGCCGAACATGAAATCCTTCAAAAGTTTCCATACCTCACTCAGCCACCCAAGAATGTCATACCCTACAAGCAAAAAGTCTCACCGTACCGTTTATACCGGGGCATGGCACCACCAGGTCTAACATCGCGATCCGACAATTCCATTGTCTTCATCAAGATGGTCCACAGCACCGCCAACATCATCATCGCCGAAACACAAGCTCTCTGGGCATACGCCTATCTCAACAACGAGATCGATATCAACAGGGACAGAGTCTACAAGGAGACCGCGCTATCAAGCTGCTACGGCAGATTGCGCTACCCCTGTGGATTCTCAGCGTGGTACCCTGAGTTTGTGTATGATACTGTCCCGTATGCAGACATGTTGCTTCGAGATCTTGGTGTTTGCAGTCGCAGAAAAGGGAGTGCGACACAGGAGGTTTTCTCAGGATATACTATTCAGGACTATAAGGGAATTAATAGAGAGTGGGCGGAGAAAAGGCGCTGCTACGAAGGGAAGAAGTTGGTTTAGAGCAGAACTGGGGCTGGATCACTGCGAAGTGTGTATGGCTATCAATGGAACAGCTTTCAGTAATAATGCCAGAGTATAAACTATAGAGGTTATGTACACGTCCGCACTTCCGCCGCAAAGGTACACTATTCAAGAGATCCGCCGTGCTTTTGATAGTAGGCCGATGAGAAGGGTCCCAATCCCCAATTAGAAGTTCTCAAGCAGGACCCTCGCCCACAGCCCCTGGCCTGGATTTAAGGCTGAAAACCGGTTCGAGGCAATGAACCAGGAACTAGACTTAACGACCTACATCCCGTAGCCATTGATGTTGGCTGCGACAAGCCAGTACCCGAGAACGCAGGAATCTAAACCTTATTTATCAGCCACTTCGTGGTACCAGAAATCCGGTTTAGTTATCAAAGCTGTAGATCATGGCTTAGGGACATGTCTAGCCCTATAGCATGCCAAACGCCCGGGAACGCCGTTGGCCGGAGATGCAAGTTAAGACATTAAGGCATAAACCTGAATGCTGTTTTCGGCAAGACACTGCTATTCCCATAATCTAGATCATGTACTTGCATTCTCAAGATCGCTTTACTTGATCTTCATAGACTTGATGGTTAGTTATATGAGGAAAGGATTCTGATTAAGCTGTTGTTATAAATACCGTGGGAGATCACTGCAATCCCATCGTAGGATTCAGAATCATCACAACGAACAACGCAGTGTAGGCCATCATTGCTTTACTTCTTTGTTATAGGATTCATTTACTACTATAATGAAGCCTGTTATCTCTTTGCTGCTTCTCGCCGAGCTTGTCGGGGTAACCCTTGCCCAGGTAAAAGTTTAAAACGCCGATGTCGAACCCCAGCTTGTCTTGCCAAACAGTTACATCGTCAAATACAAACCAAAGGCTTCCTCTAGCAGCAAGAAGAAGCATGAGGAGTCCATCCACAAGAAGGCTAAAGGCAAAGGAAAGGAGGGCATCGTGGAGAATATCGACCTCGATGGGTTCAAAGGCTATGTCGCCGAGATCCCCTCCTCGGAACTCCAGGAAGTGATTGACTCCGATCTGGTAAGTGGTTGCTAACTTGCGCCCGGGTGGAAAGTTGCTGACTCAACTGTTAAGGACGATTACATCGAGCAAGATACCATTGTCGACGTCTCTGCTGTTGCAGCCCCCAGCTCAAGCCCGATCACGAAACGCGAGTCAACCACCCAAGCGTCCGCTCCTTGGGGTCTTGCCCGTATCTCTCAGGTCTTCAACGGGAATGGTGTAGACGCTCGCTATAGCTACGACACGACAGCCGGCACCGGTACAACTGGTTATATCCTCGACTCTGGTATCCGAACTAGCCATAAGGAATTTGGTGGTCGTGTCATGTGGGGAGCCAACTTCGTTAGTGGCTCTCCCGATAGAGACGAGTTTGGCCACGGGACGCACGTTGCTGGCATTGTGGGCGGCAAGACCTACGGCGTAGCCAAGGGCTGTAGCATGTATGCTGTCGAGGTGATCGACAAGAGCGGTATGAGCACCATGTCCAATGTCCTTCAGGGTCTACAGTGGGCTGTCAATCACGCCAAGTCCAAGGGTATCACCAAGAAGAGCATCATCAATGCGTCCCTGGGCGGTCTCTACACCAAGATTGGAAATGATGCTGTCAAAGCTGCCACTGATCTCGGTATTACTATTGTAGTGGCAGCCGGCAACGAGGCGGACGATGCTGGCAACTACTCGCCTGCTTCTGCCCCATCAGCTATTACTGTCGGCGCTATCGATTCTTCTAATTATCGTACTTTGTGGTCGAATTATGGCAAGGTGGTTGATATCTTTGCGCCTGGCAGTGACATCCTCAGCGCGGGTCATCTGAGCGACTATGGCAGTGTGTACAGGTCAGGCACAAGCATGGCTGCGCCGCATGTTGCTGGCCTTGCGGCGTATTTCATGGCAAATGAGGGACTTCGGGGATCTGCTGCTATTACCAAGCGCATCATCGGCGCTGCTGACACCACCTTTATTGGACAAACTTTTGATGGTCCTCAATGCGTTGCTTATAATGGCGGTGGCAAGTAGCAAGTCTGACAGTAAGGGGTATTTCAGTAATATCAAGGCTAATAAAATTAAAAGATCTCTATATATAAAGTCTAAAGAACTCAGATGCGGAGATCTATTCTATCCTTCAACATTGTCTTTACAGACTCAACCTTGCTCGCCAAATTATCCATATGCGCGCCCTCATACCCCATCATAGCACTGTCCTTAAATACCTCTGAGAGCTCCTCATACGCCAACGGCGTTACATCCTGACCCCTCTCCGCCGACCCTGCTGAGAACGGGCACCCGCATGGATCCGCTTTCCGGCATCTTCGCGTAGTGCTCGCATAATCAGAAAGGCCGAGCATATCCTCCGCGGAACGCAGAGCATCCAGCATCAACTTGACCGCCGTGCCAATCCGGCTGCACACCTCGTCCGTAAGAGGCAGCTCACCGAGCTGCAGCGTCTTGACCCCCGCTGCGTTATGCGACAGGGGTTCGTTGGTGAAGGCGGGGAGGGTCATTCGCAGGTAGGTCTCGAAATGAGTCAGGACTAGGCAGTATAGGCGGCGTAGGGAGGAGTAGCAGCTCATTGCGAGCATTTTTGTGGGTGCGTCCATGGAGTCTTTGAGGCTGTGGGATGCTGTGGATGATGGAGGTGTGATGGATTGGAGGTCTGCGTAGTAGCTGTAGCTGTTGAATGGGGAGACTGAGGATATTGAGTCGCGTCTTGATACTCCAGTCATGTCTTGGGTAAATGCTGAGGTTGCGTGAAATGAGCTTGTGACTTGCGGGATGATCTCTACTAGAGTCCGAGCAAGATGCAAGACGGTGCCAATAGGATATTCGCAAAAGTTGAAGCAGGGATATTTGTTGGCATGTGAGCTGCCCGTGAGAATAGCCAACGTGCGGTAAATATCGGCCATGAGATTTGACAGTCGAGTGATTGGCGAAGCCCCATCAATGTCGATGGTCCCGTTGGTCTGGGACTGCGTGCAATCATGCATGAAGGGTGCTATTCTCGCCGATGAATCCAACGCTGTGTTTTCATATTTGGGTGTAGTGGGCTCCGTGACGAGTCCGTTACCAAGAATCTGGTTCGGTACTACGTCGAGCATGGAACCAACATGCAGCCCACTCGCGCTCGCAGATGCTACGCCTGACGGCGTCTGTGCGAAGCTGCCAAACGTCAAACTCGACTCATCCATTCGGACTCCAAAATCCGGCGTATTCAGCATTGCCCAGATATCTGGTGAGCCTGTATAAGACGAGTCGAAGCTGTCAAAGCTCACTTCTTCGCCAGAGCCAGTCGGTGGAGTCAGAGGCCCCATTTCCCCCTCGCCAGAACTCCCCTCTGACTCGAGGTTCTTTTGGCGCTTTGGGCGGGCCCGTTGGCTATACACGCACTCAACCTTTGCCCTGATACAGCGGGCGCACTTTTGCTGGACGGATTTGTCTTCTGCATTGACGATGCACTTGAGCTTGTGGAATCGGCAGCGATCACATGAAGCTCGCACGGAGGGGAAGTTATACGGAGGCATGGTGTTTTTGGGGATGAGTAGACAGGGTTGACCTAGTGACTGGGCAGTAGAGAGGAGGGTGTGTGTGTCCTTTAGTGATAATGCCAAGTCTTTGGGATTGGGGAGCCAGTGCAGTTTGGGCTGACTCGATACTGTACCGAGGCAGCAGATCAGATGAATCGGGACATTGGCCCCAACCAACTTAAGGCTTGCGAGTCTTATAATCAAGATTACCTCCCGTCGAAGTCAGTCAGCGTTAACAGACAGAGCTGGGGGGGTCACTGCCGAGTTGCCGTCGCCTTGCGTCTCTTACCACTGCGCCACTAGTCAGCATCCATGCCGCAGTTTGCTGAGTGGTTTATTTTCTTTCCTTCCTGGAGCGTATTGCCGTTGGATTGCATTTCTGACACGCCGCGTATATGCAGCCTCAGCTTTCTGCGTATACTGGATGCAACCAATCTGTACGCTTAAGGTTTCGGCTAGGCTTGACATGGCAGGTTGGTCAGTGCGGTTGCGAGAGTACGATAAACAGGGTATATCGTATTCAGGATCAGAACACGTAATTCGGTATGTTATCGCCCCGGGGGCACGTGTTTGGCAGCGAGTCAGCGTCATGGTACGGTAGCATCACGTTGTGAGAAGGTTTGCCGATGGGTAGCGTGTATATTAGGTAGGAATTACTAGTAATCTATTCTAACTCAATCTGGTGATGTTGTTTATCTCTAAAAAGGGAGGGAAACTCGCAGGCAATGAGTGGCGTTGGATATTGATGACACCTGTTAAACCCGTATCCATGACCATTTCATGCATGTTGGTGTCTCATAAATGACGAAATAGACAACGCCCAAGATCAGCTCACCATGTCCTCGGTTCCGCGATTGGAATATGCATGTCGGATCAAAACAGCCACGAACAGGGTCTCTTGTCTAACCTGAGCAAGCAGCCTTAATAGGTCGAGAGCTTGCTGAATTCGCCACGGGCCCTGATCCGATAACCCCATTTGAAAAAGAGGAAGGGAGCTGGCAGGAGAAGCACGCTAATGCAGGCAAAGATAGTGCTCCCCCAATCGATGCCGATCTTTTCATACATGGGCCAGACAAAGAGAGGAAAGGCACCTGCAGCCATGGATCGGACAAAAGTGTTGGCCGCAATAGCGCTAGCACTGTAGCGGGTGAAGGTGTCGACGAGATACTGGAGGGACGACTGGAAGATGGTGGTGAAGCCAACCCCTGTGAGGAAGACGCCAATGATGGACGGCCATGGGCTAGAGACGTGCTCGACCGAGGTCCCTAAACAGAAGAGAATAACGGGTCAGTCGTCTATGCAAGTCATCCCCACATTTTTCTTCATGTAGGTTCGGGGCGGTTCCGCTAGATATTGACACTTACAGCCAAAAAGGAAAAGACCTGCAGAAAAGGCGAAGCCGCCCACCATCATTGGTGGAAGTCTCGCTTCAGGAACAGGCTTGAAGTTGTTGGCGACGAGCTTCTTTCCGTAATAGATGTTGTTGAAGATGTTGGCCGCCGCGGCAAAGAGACAGCCAATCAACAGCGACAGGAAGGGAAGCTGGCTCACGACGGGTCCCCATCCTCGGAACCGGCCGTATTCTAAGGCGAAACTCTCCAAGCTCGCGTAGAGGATTGCTACAAGGACAAAAAGTCCCCATGAGTCAGCAGTGTTTGGGAAGGTAATAATACAGCAAGCAAGGTAACGTTGACATTATTGACTGGGGATATTTGTAGCGCTTACCGTAGACGAAAGAGGTATAGATCGTAAGCAGGAGGCAGATTGGATCCAGAAGCATCTGAAACGGTCGGACAAGGTAGGTACTCAGTAGACTCTTGAAGGTCGGGCTAGTCTCCTCCCACTGTAATATTTTTGTTTTGTTTCAGCCAAGATATCAGCCACGGAAGGGTCGCACAGCGCACCATAAGCGGGAAAAGATTACGGTACTGTATTGGTGCGGGACCCGGGATAAGATCTCACGTACCTTAGCGTGGAGACTGAAATTCCCCGTAGACCGACGGAGGCGGCCTGCCTTGCGAGTGAGAAGCACGTCAGCGTGGCTCTCGTCTAGCCAGAAGGCGTCTAGGACGAACTGGACCATCATGACGATGCCCGTCAGGTACTCGGTCCAGCGCCAGCCGCAGCCGCTCGCGATAAAGGCGCCGCCGATGATAGGCCCCAGGGTCGGCGCCGCAGCGATGGTGATGCCGTAGCAGACCATGGGGGTGCCCCGCTGGCGTGGGGTCCAGATGTCGACGATGGAACCGCCTGTGATGGAGATGGGGGAGCTGCCGAACACGCCGGCGAAGAACCTTGTTATTAGGATTGTCTGGATATCCTTGGCGGTCGCAGTGCCGAAGGCGAAGGCTGCGCTAATGAAGTAGGGCTAGCGAGGGGTCAGCAAGGTCGGTCCATAACGGTAGATACTGTAACTAAGATTTGGAGGTGACAGTTACAGTGGTGATGGGGCAGCTTACAGCGAGAGCAGGCCATTTCCGGCCATAAACCTCGCACAGAGGCGCCCAGAGCATGGGTCCAAGGGCAAACCCGAAAATGAGCAGACTGGTGCCCGCGTTGGCAACCTCGTACGACACATGGAACTCCTCACTAATCTCTGCTGTGCCGGCCGAGTAAATGGCGGAGGCAAAGGTGATCCAGCAGGTAGTCAGGGCCCACAGGGCTGTCGTGTACACCTTTTTCCCCATGGGCCAGTTCTGCGGGTTGTGGGTGTCGGAGTCTCCCTCAAAGTCGACCACGTCGCCCGACCGCGCTTCCTCCTCCTTACCCATGTTGAACTGTTCGCTCATTGCAGCTGTCAGGTCAGATCATTCAGTGGAGCCCTGTGTGTCTCTCCGTGGTTTGGCGGGGTATGCAAGTCTGGATCAGAGCATGTACTGTACTGTAGGGCGGCAAGATAAGGCGCAAAAGTACTCCTTGTTCAGTGATTGTTTCTGTGGGAGGGAATCCGCAGGAGGATTTCTTTACAGGCCTTTATCATGTTTTCTCTCAGCGCTAGTATCATGTGTTTTTTCTTGATGCTCGTAATGGCCAATTTCGCGAGTGTTTTCGCTTTCTCGCTCACTCGCGCACCTCGCATAACTTATGCGACTGCCGGGCCAATAGCGGCGCTGAACTTGATCTGCGGGGCATCGTCTCGCACAATTGTCCGCTAACTCGTTCGCCCGATCTTGAGTCTCTGCGAAGTTCCAACGGCATCGCTCAACGTCTGCGAAGTCTGCAATTCAGATTGCCAAGACACCAAGTTCCCAGGTCCTCTAGGGTAATCATCTCTTGACAGTCATAGCAAGATGGACTCTACTTTGGGCAATCTCTCCATGCCAGGCCTGGCTCAATCGCACGTCCAAGTGCGGACCTGCATCCACTGTCGCCAACGCAGAGTCAAATGCGACCGCCAATTCCCCCAATGCTCCAACTGCATCAGATACGAAGTCAACTGTGTCTATCCTCCCGGTCGAGGCAGAGCACCCAAGAGGCCAAAACGTAGCCTTGCGCCTCAACTATCAGAGCGTTTATCCCGCCTTGAGAGCATCATTGGACAGTTCGGTGCAGCTGGTAAGTCATGGCAGCCTTGCACTCGCTCAGTACAGATTGTATCTAACAGTTCCATAGCCAGGGAAAACCAGGATTCCCCGCAGACTGCTCAAGATAGTGAGGGTCATTCGTTTGAGCAGGACTTTAGCCGTCTCAAAGTCGATGAGTCAAAGAGTTACTACGTGAACAATGCATTATGGGTCACTTTATCCAATGAGGTATGTCTTCCATTATTACTTGATCTACCTTCTTGTGACTAACGTTGTTTATAGGTCGAGGAGCTGCGTGATCTTCTCTTTGAGCCTGCCAGTGAAGATGCTGGCTACGAGCCTTCAGTCGCTTCATCAGCCACTACCGCCGCTACCTCACCATCAGATCCCCAGTTAGGGCTCAATGCCGCCATTTTTGGCTATCGCGCAATTGCTTCACCACTCTATCACTACCATCCCTCACTGCAACAAGCTGTCACGCTCTTTGCCGCATTCAGTGAGAATGTCGCGCCGCTCGTCCGCATATTTCACATGCCGACCTTGACAAGAATCTACTGGGATGCCATCGCTTCTCTTGGCACAGTAGACAAGCATACCGAGACCCTGTTGTTCACTATCCATTATTCAGCTGTCATCAGTCTTAACCCAGAGCAATGTCTCAATATTCTGGATGAGACTCGTGAGGCCGCACTGGAAAGATATCGGTTTGCAGTCGAACAGGCTCTCGCTCAAGGCAACCTTCTCAGCACTCAGAGTATGACCATGCTACAAGCCGCAGTACTCTTCTTGTCTGCACTGCCAAATGAAGATGACTCACGTGCCGCATGGGCACTCACTTCGCTAGTCTTTCACATCGCAAGGACCATGGGTCTCCATCGCGATGGAACCATATTCGGACTGAAGCCCTTTGAGACTGAGCTGCGCCGCCGCTTATGGTGGCAGATCTGCATTATTGATAGTCGTTCGTCAGAATATCACTGCAATGAGCCTATTGCGCAGGGCTTTATCACAGATACCAAGCCTCCGCTGCACATCAACGATGTTGACTTGTCACCTGAGATGGTGGAGCCTCCAGCTGAAAGATGGGACCATGCGACTGATATGACGCTCACGTTGATTCGATGTGAGGCTATACAGACAGGTCTGAAGCTGGGTCGCGTGCGACACAAGCAGAAAACACCAGACGATGGAGGTACCCCAACGGTAGATGACCCCTCTGATTCTCCCAAGACTCTGGCTCAAGAACTGGAAAGTCGGTTGCGGGACAAGTATCTACCTATCTGCGACACTTCGGTACCATTTCAACTTCTCTCCTCGGCAGTGGCACAGATCATCCTCGGACGATTTTGGCTTATTACCCAGTACTCAGTAGTGTCACGAGAAAAGGATATTGATGGTAAAAGCACGAGCAACCAATTCCCTCCTACTCCCAACACCGCGGGCCAGCTAGAGAACAAAGTGCGCGATGAGCTCTTCCAGACTTCAATCAAGATCTTGGAAGTATCAGGCATGCTTCTAACGAACAAAGAAATCATACAGTTTACATGGTACTCAAAGACTCATATCCAATGGGGTGCCATGGCATTTGTCCTCTCTGAGCTTTGCGCTCGGCCTCAATCACCACAATGCGACCAGGCATGGGACTGTGTAACGACAGTTTACGAGGGATGGAAAGTCGATGAGAGCAGGCAAGATGAGACTCGTCTTGCTTTGTGGAGACCTATAAAGAGGCTCATGGCTAAAGCTCGCTATGTCAAAGAGATGCAGCAGACAACGCCTGGACGGTCGTCACACGCTGGTCGTAAAACTCAGAGAAGAGATCCGGTTCTATATTCTCCTTCTCCAGGGCTTTTTTCGCAGTATCCAACACCAGCGTACTCTAGCAATTGGTATGGACCGTTGCAGCAGACACCGCCCTCTATACCAGCACCTGAAGGATCATTGCCCGGTATGTCATCAGTGCCACTTGATAGTAGCAGTCAGTCGGATGCTTTACAAAGAGTGCTTGGGACGGAAACATTGGGCCCTTTTATGGACATGATCCCTGAATGGCCGTGGGTAGATACTGAGTATGGGGCTTCATCTCTGGCGGGGTTTGATCTCGGGCCACCAAGACTTAATTGACGAGATCATCTGGTGGAGACCAGTGCTAAATTTCCCGCGTTAAATGCACAAATGACGACTATTCATAGAAAGGCTACTACAAGATAGAAACATGTAAATCAGAGGCGTTTATTTAGTTGAATGCAAGGCTACTCTATATGGAATCCAGATGGCATCTCTATCTTGAGGTCTAATGCAAGCTTAGTCAAAGTATCTAGGTATCTCTCTCTTGACAAACTCATCAAAAGATGTAGCCTTGCGGCCCGTCAAGAGCTCAACGTTACCCCGCGACTTCTCATAGTCCTCAGGAGCATACAGTGCCCTCGTCTCCACCATAGACTTGGCAAGAGACTTGGCTACAACATCAGGGACATGAAGCTTGGACAGATTCTCAAGGTACTGCTCAACCGTGATGTGATTGACCTTGACCTCAGGCTTACCAGCAGCCACAAGCTCCCGGTTAATAATCTCCCACTGCTCAGTCTGCGAGAGCAGCGCCGGTCCGCTGAGATACACAACATCCTTCTTGGGCTCTCCCTGATAGCCACGCGCGTACAGCCGCGGGTTGACTAACACGGCAGCAGCCGCACGCCCAATATCCTTGGGGTCGATGGGATCATGCGGCACCTCCGGAGCTAGCAGGTTGACTTGTTTAGGCTCCGAAGATCGATCAAGGTAGATTCTTAGCGGGTTGCTCGCAAAGAACCCGGCCCGTACCGCTGCATGTGGCACCCCGAGCTCCTCCAGCGCAATCTCAACCTGCGCATGCTGCCAGGGAATGAAGTGATCAGGCTTGATGGATCGAATGTCACCCTTTGTGGTGCCCGCGGTCCGGACCTGACTCGTCGACAGGAAGACGACGTACTGGATGCCAGCGTCGCGCAGGGTGGTGATGGCACCACGCAACGTGTCCTTGGAGCGCACGGCGTAGATGAAGGCTGCCTGGGCGCCTGTGTCATGCACGGCCCGCTTGAGGGAGTCGGGGTCGGTTAGGTCGGCACTGATGCGCTGCAGGTCTGCGGCGTGTTCTTGGGCAGGGGATATCCACTCGTTGTGCTTGGTTGTGTCGCGTAGGGCGATGGAGACGTGGGCGCCGAGAGCGTGGGCCTCCAGTGCGACGGCGGAGCCAACTTCGCCGGTGGCACCAAAGACGAGGACTTTGGAGAAATGTGGAGATGACATGGTTGTGAGTAAGTGAGTGAGATAAGCAGGGATGGAGGGTGTCAGTCAAGGTGGTATACAGTACAGGGCAGTGAGATGGAATGGTAGGGCAGCTGAAGCTTGTTTCGGTGAAGAAGAGTGTGTTGACGTATCAGCGTTTATGTACTCACATTCAAGGTCCGAAGATGTCCGCCTGTAATCGCTGAGATTTCCGAACTTCAGCGTCATTCCTCGCGATCGTTGCGTCGCTCAAGTCTCGGATAACACGCCCGAAGACGCGGGTGTGGAGTCTCGCCATCTCGCATAATCGCATAACTACGGCCCGCGATTGGTTCGCTTTGATGAACCCCTGGAATGTGTCATGTCCAAATTTGGCAACACTTCGTCTTGGCGATCTGAGCAATCTGAAGATGGAAATCCCTGACTGTCACCCAGCGTCAGTTCGTGCTACTGTGCGACAAGCTGTCTGTCAATTAAGTCTAGATGATAATAACTTAAGCTTTTTGGTGCACAGATACTAATGCACATGATGTCGACTAGAAATTGATAGCACGGTTCTTTTTGGCTCCAGCGAGTTCCCTGGAAACTCTCAGAGTGATTGGCTTAATCAAGCGAAGTCGATCTTCACGCATCGACAGTCGCAATGATTTGAGGCAGCCTAAAGGTATAGCATGGATGAAAAATGAGATTTAAGAAATTATAGGGATAAGAGTTAGATCAAATTTATCGTATTTCTAATCTTGATCAAATAACTAAAGCCGTATAACTAAATCTATTAATCCCCTACCCTAGAACGACATCAATAACAGACATGAAGCTACCATAAGGCGTGTTAACAGCATTAATCTTAAGCCTCGAATCCACCGCCTCCAAAATCGCTTTCCAGCCCTCAAGATCTCGCTCAAGTGAATTAAACAGCTGCATCATACCCACATCACGAGATCGCAAAACACGCTCATTCACAGACGAAACAGTACCAGGCTCAGGCACCACAAAGTCCATGATCAACACGTGGGAGTTCTGACCCATAGACTCAACAGTGTTTTTAAGGATTTTGACAGAGTTCTCAAAGTCCCAGTTGTGAAAGATCTGACGCAAGAGGTAGATATCCGCGCCGACGACTGGTTGTTTCTGGAAGAAGTCGTATTCTTGGAATTGAATACGGTTGGCGATGCTGGCCTCGTTGTTCTCCTTGATTACTTTGGCGCCTTCTTCGACGACGTGGGGGATGTCTTGGATGATGAAGGTGAGATCGGGGAAGGCTTCGGCGAGCTTCACGCAGCTGTGGCCAATATTGCCTCCAATCTTTACGGATAAGTTAGCAGATGCAGTGTGATAAGCGTTGGGGAGACTTACATCAACAACATTGGCTTTGCCAAGTCCAGCCCAGTCAAAGCCACTAACAAGATGCTTCAAGTCACTCTTGGGGCTAGTCGCAATCGCATCCATGACACGACCGAAAAGCTTGTAAACACCAGGCTGCTTAGCAATATACTCATACATGCGAAGATCAGTGTTGAACGCAGCATTGAAAGCTGCCTTGTTAGGAGCTGTACTATCAGGCCATCTCTCATGCGCAGTGACCATCGATGCAATGACTGGGGCGATGATGCTTGTCATCCAGACCCTCTGGTCTGAGAATCTGTTATTGGTCACCAAAGCTGCTGAGGTAGCTGAGTGTGCGATGAAGCCAGGCTCAGGCTCGGCAAAGAGATGGTTCGTCATGCCCATGCGAGCGAGAGTCTTGAGCCGTAACTCAGCTACGCCAGCCTTGGAAGCTAGGTCTGTGTATGAGATCTTGCCTTCCAAGGGCACGAGCTCGAAGATCTTGAAGTGGCTCATCCATCGGAGGATCTCCATGTAATGATACTGCAAGTGTTACTAAAAAGCTATAGAAAATGATTATGGTAGATTACTTACACCTGTGATGACATTTTGCAAGTACTCGCCAGGCCCAGAGACAAGCTGGAAGATTTGCAAGGCACTGTCAAGGATCTTCTCCTTAGCAACCTGGGCTTCTTCAGGCGCATCAGGCGACAAGTTGATGATGGGTGCATCCCGCTCGAAGCTAGGCTCGGGAAGCTTGTTGGCGCGGAGGTACCCGTTCAACGTGGTGGTGTTCTTGTTGAGGTCTTGGACTAGGACCTCCAGGGGTGACAGAGCGGCATGCCCATTGACGCCATTGGTACCGTTGGCGCCATTGATAGTAGTGCCGTTAGTACCATTGGTACCGTTAGAAATGCCGTTTGAAACCATGTTGGGCGATGTAATTGGTAAATGTCAAGACAAGAGAGATAATGTTGAATTGCTGTTGATGAGATGATGCTGAGAAGATGGAAATCAACAGAGGCTTATCAGGTCTATAAAGTGGTGCCATTTGAATACAACTTTAATGGTAGAGAGCTGTGATGGTTCAGCGTCCTACCTGTTTAGGAAGTCCGAAGTCCTCCGATCTACGCGTGTTTCACCATGCGTGGATGAGGCGACTTTTAAAATTCGGATATCTTCGGCCGGTGCTTATGCATAAGCTACACTAGTGAGGCGCTGCATCCTCAAATAACAACAGCATCCCAAAAGGCACAGCCGCTTAATGAAAGCTCGTGCAAGCCCGTAAACCGAGACAATTGTATCCAGAATATTCTACTCACTCTCACTATCGCCATGGCTGAACCAAACCAGCATTATGAAGTTATCATCGCCGGAGGAGGAATCGCTGGAGTCACTCTCGCGCTGATGTGCGAAAAGCTCGGCATCAGCTATTTCCTCCTCGAGGGCCGCGATACTCTTGAGTCTGATCGAGGCGCTGGTATTGGTCTGCAGCCAAACGGACTGCGTATCCTTGATCAGCTGGGTCTCGTGGAGGATATTGAGGATGCTACTATCCCGCTTGAGAAGTGGTTCTCTTACGACAGTGAGGGGAACTTGATGAATGACTCTGACGCCATGGGCCAATATCGCGAGAAGTTAGTATAATTGAATTCCGTTTATTTTCACTGTTGGCTAATGGGGTACGTGTAGGATCGGATATCCCGTTGCGTTCATTGAGCGCCGCAAGCTTCTGCCCATCATGGTTCGTCACATCCAGCGCACAGAATGTGTCAGAACTTCAGCACGCGTTGCTTCAATTGAGGAGAGCGGCGAACATGTCACTGTCACAACAACTGATGGCTTGTCTCTCACAGCAGACATTGTCGTTGGTGCCGATGGTGTGAGAAGCGCTGTCCGTACACACATTGACTCAAAGCTACCTGAACCATTGACTGCCGACGACTGTGAGTTCTCAGTTTACTCAATCTCCATGACCTTTCACTAATTATACCTAGACATCAGCGTTGCCTGCTCCACAGTCTACGGCATGTCAGCGCCAACCGAAGGCATCGCCCCAGGTGAACGCTTCGCCGTCTACCGAGAAAACCAAACAGTCATTGGCTTCACAGGAAAAGACGGCATCGTATTCTGGTTCGTCTTCGAGAACCTCAACCAGAACGTCCCGCTGTCTCAGGCTCCACGATACACTGAAGCTGAAGCCGAGGCTCTCTGCCTAAGCGTTGCTCACACCCAAGTCACTCCAAAGCTCAAGTTTGGCGAGATCTACAAGAACAGAGTAGTAGCTGTCAAGATTGGCGTTGAGGAAGGTGTCGCGAAGGGATGGCACACTGATCGCGCTGTCATTGTCGGCGATGCAGCTTGTAAGACTACGCCGGCTGGTGGACAGGGCGCCAACCAAGCTATAGAGTCCTGCGCTGTCTTTGTCAACAAGCTCATGGCAGCTCGAAAGGCAATTCAGCCTGGCGAAAAGCTGTCTAGCGAGGCTGTCAAGTCTATCCTCATAAGCTATGCTCAAGAGCGCGCACAGCCAGCTACCACAGCCCTGGAGAGATCTCAAATGGTTGGCAAGGCACTGCTGTGCACGCCTGGGCCTGCAACTACTCTTGTCAAAGATATGTTGAAGCTTAGTAACGAGGACTGGCTTTTGCGTGCGTTCATGGCACTTTCTGCTGCGCCGTACCTGGAGGATGTTGAGCTTACGGCTAGGGGACATCTTTATAACAAGGCTGTTGATGAAGCGAGGACTGAGATGGCGAGACGACAGAAGGTGGCAAAGGAGGTTAAGGAGGCCGAGGAGAAGGAGAGTCAGAAGGCTGCGATTGTGAAGGAGACTGAGCAGAGGAATGACTTTGCGGGGCTTCGGAATCCAGTGCAGGCGTCTACTGGTGTCGTCGAGGTTGGTTCTTAGAATAGCCTCTCGATAGACTTATTCGATCCCAATCTAAACCATCTGTTACTCATACCATTCGTCACCCACTTCAAGTAGCTCAACAGTGATGCTCAAGGGTAAGAGATATGTTTAACTCGTTCTGACTTGCACAACCGATTATGTTACCTGTTTCATTAGTGTACTTGCCGTAACGGTCCATTACAGTCACAAGATTCTGCTCCATATCATGAGATCCAGTTCAGTCCTTAGCCATGTAACTACACAATATTGTATTGCTACAATACTGAAACCAACTGTCAAAGAGAGTCTATGCAAGTGCCGAGATTCGAGTCACCATCCAGGTACAGAGCCTAACGTTAGTTGGCACTCACACATTAGCGCATCGCGCCCGTGGCTCTTCTCTAGACTCCATTCGTCCTCGGTTCACGGCACATACTACGCCATCCTACCAGTTTCAGCTTCCCCTGCAAGATAAGACTTCGGACCTCTTCGGAGCTTCATCTCTGATCTGATCCTGCGTGGCGTAACTAGCCTCTACATGACCCTGGCCCACACATGCAAGCCACTACGGACATTTTCGCAAAAGCGCGGAACTAACACCGGCACTGCATTAGACTAGGCCCTTACGAATTACCCAAAATGATCATGTATGTTCAAACCTCTACAGTATAAGCCAGATACATCTTGGCACAAACAGCGTCAAGACAACGAATATTGCACCTTTGTTACTGCTTTCAACAGCGATTTTATTGCCATCCTACATTTCACGATGGCGTCCTCAGCAGATGTGTACGTCTTTGGCGATCAAAGCACTCCCGTTCTTGATAAACTACAAGCCCTTGTACGCGTGAAAGATAATGCGCTTTTGACTTCTTTTCTTGGCGAGGCGTTTTTGGCTGTGCAACGCGAGATTGTTTCACTCTCGTCTTTGGAGAGGAAATCGATTCCCGAGGCAGAGAGCTTGAGTTTGCTCTTGGAGGGCGTTCGGAGGAGTGAACCTCATGCGGCGCTGGATAGTGCTTTTGTGTGCATTTATGAGATTGGATACTATATCGAGTAAGTCAGATGAGAACGTGTAAGTCGAAGGTTTGCTGACAAGATTGAAGCTATTTGGCTCGCTCGGATAAGCAACGTCCATCGGCCTCTCCATCTTTTCTACTCGGTATTTGCACTGGTAGCATTGCAGCTGCGGCTGTGAGCTGCGCGAAAGATGTTTTCGAGATCTCGAGACTGGGTGTTGAGGCTGCTACTGTTGCTTTCCGACTTGGAATGCATGTTCGCAGACGAGCTGAGAACCTTGGGTATTCGACACCATCAAGCTGGTCTATGATTTTGTCCTCGAATCAGGAAGAGCTCGTTTTAGAGGCTTTACAAGAATTCTCAAAGGAAAAGGTAAGTTCGAGCGCTCCGAAATTGCAAATCCGAGGAAAGCTCACTTGTGTTCCTAGAATCTCACATTCAGCACGCGTCCCTACATCAGCGCCATCGGTCCTGGTTTCACAACCATCAGCGGGCCCCCATCTATCCTCGAGTCATTGAAAGCTTGCGATGCTTTCTCTGGAAAGAGGTTATATCCGGCTCCCATCTATGGTCCCTACCATGCCTCTTCAGCATACTCCGAGTCGAGCCTCGACAATACCCTCGCATCAATCCTCGAAGATGTTCAGTTCCTAGAGAACAAGATGCTCATCCCCATCATTTCCTGCGCCTCAGGATCTCGCTTACACCAGCTCTCTTTCGGAGACCTCCTCGATGACGTTTTAAGCAGCGCACTCTCTCAGCAAATCCGCATGGATCTCGTCACCGACGCTCTACTCGAAACACTTTCCGGTACAGAAGCTACCTTGATACCTGTCAATGCTCAAACGACTGTTTGTAGTCTTTCTGACTGGCTGGCCAAGCGAGGAGCTACAACTCGCATTGGCCCAACCTTGGAGAGCCTGACCAAAGACCGAGCAGAACCCCAAGTTGCTCCCGGCGACGACAACAAGATCGCCATCATCGGTTTCAGCGGCCGATTCCCTGAAGCCGACAACCTCGATGAGTTCTGGGATCTCCTCATCCGTGGACTTGACGTTCACAAACCAGTCCCCGAAGAGCGCTTCGCTCGCGACCACTACGATCCCACTGGCCAGCGCAAGAACACCAGCCAAGTCCAGTACGGCTGCTGGTTAAAGTCCGCAGGCTACTTCGACACTCAGTTCTTCCACATGTCGCCGAAAGAGGCCATGCAGACTGATCCAGCTCAGCGCCTCGCCCTGCTCACAGCTTACGAAGCTCTCGAGATGGCTGGAGTGGTACCTGACAGAACTCCCTCCACCCAGAGGAATCGCGTGGGCGTTTACTACGGTACTACGAGTAATGATTGGGGTGAGGTAAACTCCTCGCAGGATGTTGATACTTATTACATCCCTGGAGCGAACCGTGCCTTCATTCCTGGACGGGTCAACTACTTCTTCAAGTTTACGGGCCCGAGCATCGCTGTTGATACTGCTTGCTCTTCGAGTCTTGCTGCGATCAATCTTGCGATTACGTCGTTGAAAAACAGGGATTGCGACACTGCGATTGCTGGTGGAACCAATGTCATGACGAACCCGGACAACTTTGCGGGCCTTGATCGCGGTCACTTCCTTTCCCGCACTGGCAATTGCAAGGCTTTCGATGATGGGGCAGATGGTTACTGCCGTGCTGATGGCATCGGCACCTTGATCCTCAAACGCCTTCCAGATGCCATCGCAGACAGTGATCCCATCTTCGGCGTCATCCTCGGAGCTCACACCAACCACTCCGCAGAATCCGTCTCCATCACCCGACCCCTCGCCGACGCACAGGAGTATCTCTTCAAGAAACTCCTCAACGAGACTGGTATTCATCCCCATGATGTAAGCTACGTCGAGATGCACGGCACAGGGACCCAAGCTGGTGATGCAGTTGAGATGCGCTCAGTCCTCAACTCATTCGCCTTCGATCACAGTCGCCCCCGAGACAAGAGCTTGTATCTCGGCTCAGTCAAAGCCAACGTCGGACACGCTGAATCAGCCTCTGGAGTACTTGCTATCATCAAGGTGTTGCTCATGATGCAGAAGAACACTATCCCTCCGCACTGCGGCATCAAGACTAAGATCAACCAGGGTTTTCCCAAGGACTTGGACCATCGTGGTGTGCGCATTGCGTTGAAGGATAGTGTGGATTGGACCCGTCCCGAGGGTGGGAAGCGCAGAGTGTTGGTGAACAATTTCTCTGCTGCTGGTGGAAACACGTCTTTACTGCTTGAGGATGCTCCTGCTGTTCATCCTGCTCGACAGCACCAAGATGCAGATGTTCGTACTGAGCATGTCGTTGCTGTTTCAGCGCGGTCTACCAAGGCTTTAGAGGAGAACTTGAAGGCTCTTGAGGCTTTCATTGCTAACTCTTGGGCTCCGGAGGGTGAGCTTCTTTCCCAGCTTTCGTACACCACTACAGCGCGACGCGTGCACCACAGTCGACGCGTTGCGTTTGTCACCAACGGTCTTGATGATTTGAGAAAGTCTCTCCTCAAGGCTGCTGCCGCCGCTAGTCAGGTCAAGGGCATTCCTGCGGTGTCGCCCAAGGTTGGGTTCCTGTTCACTGGACAGGGAGCGCAGGAGACTGCCATGGCCATCGGATACTACAAGAGCTTCTCATCCTTCCGATCGGATATTCACCAGCTTGACTCTATCGCAACTCTTCAAGGTCTCCCATCAGTTCTGCCACTCATTCTCGGCACAACACCCGTTGAGGACCTCTCTGCTGTTGTCGTGCAACTCGGAACTTGCATCATCCAGATCGCGCTCGCCCGTTTCTGGATCAGCCTCGGCATCACTCCCCAGTATGTCATCGGACACAGCCTGGGCGAGTATGCTGCTCTCCAGATCGCAGGTGTTCTCAGCGTCAATGATGCCATCTTCCTCTGTGGTCACCGGGCAGCGCTTCTGGATAAGAAGTGCACTGCCTATACCCACGGAATGGTGGCTGTCAAAGCGGCCGCTGAGGACTTGAGGCAGCACATCTCCTCTGACATGAAAGTTGAGATTGCTTGTGTCAACGGCGCCGAAGACACTGTCCTCAGCGGTCCCAACGCGGACATCGAGTCGCTCTGCGGGAAGTTGACACAGTCTGGCTACAAGCTTCACAAACTGGAGATTCCGTTTGCCTTTCACTCATCTCAGGTTGATCCCATTCTCGACGATCTCGAGGAACTGGCTTCTCAGGTTGAGTTCCACGAGCCCAAGCTGCCCATCGTCTCGCCTCTCTTGCGCACGCTCCTCACCGGCGATACTCTCGGTCCCAAGTATATCCGCCGTCATTGCCGTGAGACTGTTGACTTCCTCGGTGCTATCAAGATGGCCGAAGCACAAGGCATCATGGACCGAAGCGGCATCTGCATCGAGATCGGAGCGCATCCCATCCTCACGCGAATGGTCAAGTCAATCATCGGCCAAGAGTTCCGATGCCTTGCTTCTCTGCGCCGCAAGGAGGATCACTTCAAGACCCTTGCAGATTCTCTTTGCGCCTTGCATCTGGCTGGTTTCTCTGTTAACTGGGACGAGTACCATCGTGACTTTGCTTCATCCCGCAATGTTCTTCAGCTTCCCAAGTATAGCTGGCAGCTTGCGAACTACTGGATGCAGTACAAGTACAGCTGGTGTCTTACCAAGGGCGACGAACCTGTCGAGAACACTGCAGTTGGCGTACCCGTGCAGGCGAGAGCACTGCGACTCAGCGATTCAGTGCACAATGTCATTGAGCAGGTTCATGGTGACAAGAGAAGTTCCATCACAGCTGAGTCCGACATGCATGACCCATCTCTCTTGGCCATTGCACAAAACCATCGTGTCAACAATTTGACTATGGCTCCTTCGGTTAGTCCTTCCTCATTCGTACTTCTGCTGGACTCACTCACTGACTTTATAATTTGCAGACTCTCTTCGCCGACATCGCATTCACTCTCGCCAAGCACCTCATTGAGAACCACGGCCTCGAGACACAGACGAGCCTACCCTCCATCAACAACATGGCTGTCGAAAAGGCTCTCATCGTTGGAGAGACTGGGCCTCAGCTGTTCCGAGCATCACTCGATATGGACTGGACCTCCATGCACGGTTCAGTTCGTATCTTCAGTGTCAATGCAAGCGGAAAGCAGACAACTCTCCACGCCGTCTGTGATGTAGCTGTCGAGAACCCCAGTTCTCACCGTGAAAATTGGCAGAGCCACGCTTATCTCATTCAGCGAGGCATCAAACAGCTTGTACAAGGCGCCAGTGATGGGTCAGCTCACATGATGCGCCGTGGCCTGTTGTACAAGATCTTCTCCAACTCAGTGCAGTACGGATCTGCTTTCCAAGGCATTGAGCAGGTCTGGTTCGACAGTGAAGGTCTTGAGGGAACCGGCAAGGTCTTTATGCCCTCTGGCAAAGACACCTTCGCTCTCAACCCGTATTGTTGTGACAGCCTGGGTCACATCACAGGTTTCATCATGAACTGCAGTGATAGCTTGGACCTTGATGATCACGTCTACATCAACCATGGCTGGCGCACCCTTCGCTTGGTTGAGCCCTACCAGTGTGATGTGAAGTATCAGACATACGTCAAGATGCAGGCTGTAGGTTCTGATGATTCGACTTACAGTGGTGATGTCCACGTTCTTCGTGATGGCAAGATCATCGGTATCTGTGGTGGCGTCACCTTCAAGAAGGTCGCTCGAAAGGTGCTGGAGATGCTTCTTCCTAAGCCTTCTGGTACCAAGGCCAAGCACAGCGCAGTCAAGCGTGTTGCTCCCGAGCCCGTCAAGCACGCTGTTCTCACTCCCCCATCCACCACTAGCCATAGTGTTGGCACAGCATCGCCTCCCGGGCCAACAGAATCGCCCGTTGGCTCTGCCTCTGGGCTTGTTCAGAAGGCTCTCGAGATCATTGCCGATGAGATTGGCGTCGACATCTCTGACCTCACTGACTCTACACTCCTGGCGGACCTGGGTGTCGATTCGCTCATGTCATTGACCATTCTGGGCAACTTCCGAGAAGAGCTCGACTTGGACATTCCAGCAGCACAGTTCTACGAGTTCTCAACAGTTCAGGACCTCAAGTCCTTCCTTGGAGCCAACGACCAAGACTTCTCAAGCTCAAACTCCGAGGCAGAGAGTTCCGCGTCTAGTGCTGCTTCAACATCCCCTAGTGACCATGGAGATGATGTCGTTGAGGAGACCAAGCCTGTTGTGGCTGAGATACCTCGTTCAACATCTACGATCTTGCAGGGCACCAAACACTGTTCCCGAACGCTCTTCCTGTTCCCTGACGGAGCTGGCTCAGCAACTTCTTATGTCACTCTCCCTTCCATCTCGTCTGATATGAGAGTCATTGGACTGAACAGTCCTTACCTCACTAAGCCACATGAGTTCAACTGTGCTCTCCAAGACATCACTGGCTCTTATCTGAACGAAGTGCGTCGACGTCAACCTTCAGGCCCTTACCATCTTGCCGGTTGGTCAGCAGGAGGCGTCTCAGCATTCGACGCCGCTAGACAACTCGTCTCCGAGGGAGAAGTAGTCGAAAGCCTCATCCTGATTGACTCGCCCAACCCCGTCGGTCTCGGCAAGCTACCAAAGCGTATGTACGACTTCCTCGAAAAGTCAGGTATCTTTGGCGCTTTCGAGATGGGGGAGGAAGCTCAAGCGCCGCCTGATTGGCTCTTCCAGCACTTCTGTGTCTTCATCGAGGCTCTGGATAGGTACGTGCCTGAGCCTTTTGAGCACGGCATGGCACCCAAGACAACCATCATCTGGGCTGCGGACGGTGTGTGTAAGAACCCAGATGATCCACGTCCTGAGGCACAGCCTGATGATCCTCGGGGAATGAACTGGCTCTTGAACAACAGGGAGGACTTTGGGCCTAACGGGTGGGATGAGTTCATTGGCGCTGAGAACATTGGCACCATGGCGATTGAGAATGCGAATCACTTCACTATGATGAGGGAGCCGATTGCGTCCGCTCTCTGTGCGAAGATCCGGGAAGCGATGGGGGTCAATTGATATGGGATTCATAGCAGCTGTATTTCTCTTACTTAGATATTCCTATTTGTATTTCCTATAATAGTTACTCTCACATCTCTCTCTTGTCCATCTCAAGTGCTCCCTCGGTTACTCATCTCACCCGCATAACCACTGAGTCAGTGCACTGACGTAAGTTAGTGCCAACCCCAATCTGACTTCAGTAGCTCTACTACCCATAGTTTCCGCTCGATTACTCACATCAGTTCAGACCTCTTTCACAGCTTCATTGCATCATGACCACTGCGCAGGCACGTGTTAGTATACCCACAGTAACAGATGGCGGTGAATGGCCCTTTTTCTTCCGAATCTACCTCATCTGCGTCACCTGGACTCTGCGCAAGCTTGTATCCCTTATGACCGGTCCAAATGAGGGCCATGATCTGGAAGTCAAAGTCAGCACCCCGGGATTGGGTGCCGGATATGTTATCTGCAACGTATGGCTACCCCGGTCTGCAGACGAAACGCAAACAAAACATCCACTGGTGTTAGTTCTGGAAGGTGGTGGCTTTGTCTTGGGACATCCCAAGGATGGGCGGGTAAATAACCGTCGAATTGTTGACCAGGTATACAGCGTGCACCATGGATAGAGTTCTCTCCGAGCTAACGCCAGCGAAGACAGGAGCAATTGTCATTTCTGTCAATTACGCCAAAGCGCCGCGCTACTTTTATCCTCACGCTCTGCTGCAATCATATAAAGCTCTTCGTTGGGCATTTACATCCTCAGCTGCCTGTCAAGGCATCCATGTTGACCCGCGCCGTGTGGCCATCGGAGGAAACTCTGCCGGAGGTAATTTAACAGCAGCTCTATCTCTACTACTGTCCTTTCGAAGTGGCCCTTGCTCAACCTTCAGAAAGGATCTACCACTCGACTTCAAACAGGTTCTTCATTTCATGCTTTATCCAAGCCTTGAGCTTCGCTTGCCGTACGATCTAAGGCTCTCCCGGTCTACCAGCGATACCCAGCAGCACAGCCTACCTGCTTGGATGGCACGGGCAATGGAGCAGTCGTATCTACCGCCAAGAGTTTGTAAGGACGACATCTTCGTATCTCCTGTCGCTGCTAGCATAGAGCTTCTCCGTGAGTTGGATATACCAGCTGCTGTACTGTTCACCGGTAGCCTCGATTGCCTCAAAGAGGAGGGTTTTTGTTATGCGCAAAATCTTACGAAAAGCGGCAAGGACGTCTCGTTCCACGAATTCGACGGCGGCACTCATGGATTCTCGGTCAAGCCGCAGGATGGAACTATAGAGGCGCAGGCCATGTACGAGGAGTGTTGGGTTAGAATATGTCATTCACTTCAAGATGCGTTCGTATTACCCTTATAAAGACGAAGGAGTTACTTTAAATAGTGAGGGTTAATTTAAAAAAACAAGAGTATCAAACAAAGGTCTTTATTAGTACATTGGATATAGGTCAAGCTATCTGGTGGATGCATAATGGAAGCTACAGCCGTAAGAGCAGTTAACAGAAGACTAAATTTAATGGGCGTATCTGATTCAGTGTCTGCATATGACTAATTTCATCTTTTATCCCGATCACTGTATTGATTGGAAGCACTCGAAAGTAAAACTCACGTATATTGACCAAACTGAAGGTTACAAGATCAAATTGACTCGACAAGTCTCCATGCGTAAGCAAAAGGCACTTGCTCGTCCATGAAACGGAATGGCTTTACAATTATGCGTGCTGATCCGCCGGGAACATGGTGCCATACAACTTGCTCGACATTATTATGACGATCAAATCCCTCAGCGGTACCAAGAGGAAATAGCTTGTGCACTTGGTTACCATGGTGTTCGAGCTCGCCGCTGGCAACCACAAGGTTCAGGTCATGCTGAAGCTTGCCTCCTGGCCGGTCTGCATACACCATGGTGACTTTCAGTGTCAAAGAGCTATTATCTCCCTCTAGCGGTTTCGGAATGTTTACCGTGTATTCAAAGGATTTCTCGTCGTCTTCATCAACAACCCCAATGCCATAGCCTGAGTAAGTATCATCGTTCCGGGGAATTGATGCGGCGAGGTCAACTCGTCCAAACCCAGAGTGCGCATTGTACCCTTCGTTAACCCCGTCGGGCATGTATTGACCGCCCACTGGAGCAGCTCCATTGATAAGCAGAGCCTTGATCAAAGAGCCAGTAGGGTTCTTGACTCCATCTTGCTCATCCCGATATCCATTGGCAATGAGAGCCTGGCGAAGAACAGCGCAGCAACCTGCCACGAGTGGGGTAGCCATGCTCGTCCCGGCCAAGTACATGTACTTGCTATCTCCAGATTCTCCAGTGAGATGAACTCCTCCAAGGTACTTCTTATTCTGGGAGCGTGCTGAGAGAATGGCTGTTCCAGGAGCAACAATGTCTGGCTTTAGCCTGTTCTCTGCTGTTGGACCGCGGCTACTAAAGGCAGCTAAGCCATCTGGATTGTTGGCCATATGGTCGTCACGGAGTGGATTGACGGCAAACCTCTGGGTCCAGAACCCTCCATACGTATAAGGACGTTTGGAATCACCAGAAGCGAGGTCGGGTCGATCATTCTCCGTCGCTCCAACTGTGATGCAGTTCTTGGCAGCTGCTTCTGCTCCCAACGATCGCTCGTTGATCGCTCCATCAAGCTTGCCGTCCAGATCAGCATCCTGACCGTCGTTGCCGGCTGCAAAAAGAATCGTCATGTCTTGGTTGTCGTAGACAAATTGGTCGATGCTCTCTGAGCGTCCGTCATAGGGTCGCTGAATCCTCGACATGGGTAGAGGAGATCCCCACGAGTTGGTATGAATTCGAGCGCCTGCATCATAAGCCTGCTGAAAGAGCGGAGCCAAGTTCGTCTTGGGCAGTCCATCTAGCCGAGGTGCGTTGTTCAAAGGGTTGAACTTGCTGAATAGCGATTGTACGAGTAGCTCTGCCCCTGGTGCCACGCCTTCGACCAAGCCATGCGATTGATGTTGGCCTGAACCAAGGACCGATCCGCAAACATGGGTGCCGTGGCCGTCCAAGTCATCTGCGAGGTCTGTCTCAGGTCTACCCCAAGCAAATAATTCTTTGACTCGGCCACTGAATGCTTCGTGGACGTTGGTCTTGGAGCCACGGTCCAAGCCAGTATCTGCAACGCAGACTATCTGACCCTCGCCTCTATAAACAATATTCTGGGTTTCCGGGTGACTTTTGGGCGCCAGGGCCTCGTCAACTCGGAGAATCTGACGAGCTTTTGTATCAAACAAAGCGGCTTCGTTAGCTGTATGAAGCATCCGGACTTCATCCAGGGCTGCTATCCCATCCAACTTGTCCGTCGCAACCTTGATCTGAAGTCCTCCGTCCTCAACAACAATTGCGGATGGGTCGACGTTGGCCGCTTCCGCTATTTTTTGAGTCAACTCTTCAGTGATCTCCTCCACATCTTGATGTAGCATGATTGCAACATTGCAAGTTTGTTCTTTTGCGTCCTGCTGGACCTTCTTTGTTAGGGCAAACTCCTCCACGTACTCGCCCGCGTACTCAACAAAGTCCAGATCTTGGATCTCAGTGAGTGAGTCCTTATGGAAGCCACAAAGGTAGACCTGTTGTTTCTCGTCACCGACGAACTCGTTGACATGAACTCCTAGTTCTAGGAGCTTCGTCTTTTGCTTCTTGTTCAGGGGCATGCCCTTGGTGCGAAGGATAATGTAGTTGGTTTCTGATACATCACAGTCGTGGCTAAGCTCCACTTTGACGCCATTGATACTGATTGACGAGGCCATATTTGCGAAAGGCTCAGATAAAGTGTATTGGAAGAAAAGTCAGCCCGTACAGGATTGCCAGTCAGTGGCGGGGAGCTGAGAAGAAGCATCTGCTACAAAATAGTTCGTCTTGGGGCAAACGGTGCTCAGCCCCTCCTGATTGTTTGTGCTGGAACGCCCGGTGATGGTGGGCATATGCCTCACAAGAACTAACATGATCTAGACCAATCCAAACTGTGCCCAAACTAGGCTTGTAGAATCTTCGCTTATGACTTCTGTTCACGGTTCAAGATGCATATGCAGAAGTTCCGCTCACTAAGTCGCCCCCAGAAAGTGGTTAGCTTGGTTGAATGTATCGGCTGAACTCTTAGTACAGTAGTACCACACAAACCATAGGCTACAGAGATCTACAATTGCACGCCCTCGGACCTCTGTTAGCGCTGTGGCTCTAAATGAACCAGCTAGGTGGAGAGACCGATAGCTTAGCGTTTCAACTAAGTTAGCAACTTGAAGAAAGTTTCCCCAAGCACTAAGAGTCTAGAACGCCGATCTGTTTTAATCCAAGGTTGGTACTTGCAAAACGACGATAACAGTAGGAAGCTCATGACACTTTCTGACGCAGTATGTACAGAGGAGACAAGTCACTGTATTTCACTGAAGTTCAGAGTACACCACTAAGATACTTTGAAGCTTACTGGGTTCAGACGTTGCTGCCTGCCCCGTCATGGTAAAGTGTTGCAATTTTCTGAAGCCGTGCAGAGGTTAGTCTACTACTTGTCTGGAAGCCGAGCATGCCAAGGAACTTTTAACTAAGTCAAAGACATGCATTACCCGTTGGTGCGAGCCGGGGGGGAGACCAACTAAGCCAGCTTAGTTAGGCACAAAACCCCGAGACAGGCACAAAACCCTAAGACAGTTTAAGACTACTAAAATATTAGAATTATAGTATATTTCTATATAATTTTAGTAATTAATAATAAATTAAATAAAAATCCTATATAAGTAAAAAATGTTACGACCCTTGCGGTTATGTTACGTATACCCTATAAATTTCCTACTATAATTACTAATTATAACTAGACTAAAGGATTCCTTCTTAGTCCTCTTATTTTAACTATAGAATTTAGGACTAAGGATCTATAATACTAGTCTAAGACTAATAAACTAATATCTTAGTCTTTAAAGGAAGTACTACTAAGTACTTTAAAAATACTAATATAAAAGATATATTTATTAGCACTTTTATAGTATTAGCTTAC